>JAVQKH010169611.1:0-10141 GCA_036025875.1 Mogurnda adspersa | reverse complement strand
GTGCAACAGAAACTACATCAGAAGAAGTTCATAAATAGTGACAGAGGAAACACCTTAGAAACGGAAAGACAAATTATAGCTACAAGCCAAGAGGGGAAAAATAAGCCTTAATGATGTAAGAAAGAAAGAAATGTAATATGTGGCTTTAAATACAAAACTGAAGCAATAATGTCTCTGGCTGAACAGCTGAACATGTTTGAGAGGTAGATTGTAAGAAAGGCAAAAAAAAATCTATGGTCACACAGAACTGCACTGAATGATACTGAAATGTCCACACACAGAGCCAGCACCATGGCCACACACAAAACCTGCTATCCGCAAAGAAAAAGACATGTTTTGAACATTCAGTGTGACCAGTTAGTCTCACAGTATTTCGCACATCAATAGTTTTCCTAAACCAACTCCTTAAATAAAACGACTTAAGCAACTGTATATATATTACAAAACATCTTCCTTTGTGTGCTCAGTAGTCAAAATGGCTCCATCATATTTACAGCATCAGTCTGTTCAGTCTCTGTCAAAGAGAGACACAGAGAGACAGTAGCACTGCGTCCACATGTCCGGAGCTTAAGGATGTCAAAACCTGCTCCACAGCATCCATCAAGAAAGACATCTCTTTGCGATATAGGACCTCTCAGTATGGAGTGAAGCGGTTGTATCCTCCTCTATACAGACTGGCCTGTTCACAGAAGCAGTGATCAATGGCCTACCCATCAAATGTAATATGCTGCTTAAACCTTTAGTATGTTTTGACACCACTTACCATTGTACCAACTCCATATGTTGTCGTTGGTCCAACTGAGTGGTGATAGGGATCTGCAGCTGTGGCATAGACACGGCCGTATCTGGTGAAAAAAAAAAAACATATTTTTTTTAAACTATGCTTAACCTATAGAAATGTTATTTAACACAATAATTGTAAAACAGTTTGTAAAAGTACAGGATGGCAGTTGCTCTGGTGTTGGAGCAGGTATTCCCAAAAAAGAAAGGATTATAGATTTAATTCTTGTGTCGATCAGTAATATAACAGTAACAGGCAGTATTATATATATTGAATGTTGAGATTTGCTTTCAATATTAAATCCATTGCTGTATTGTGTGTGTCGATTGCCTCGGGGCGTTTTGTCCCTGGGCAAGACACTTCACCCAACTTATATGAATGTGTTAGTGTGACCGTGTGATTGTGGTGGTCAGGAGGGACCTTAGGCACAGAATGGCAGCCACACGCCCACTACTGAGTATAACCAAGGAGTGAATGAATAATGAATGAAATTGTAAAGAGTCTAGGAACGCATTATATAGGACTTATACATTATAATTATTATTAGTAGTAGTAGTTGTTGTATTATTACCCATCACTGTAGGTTGCAGCTGCAGTTGCTGATTGGGCCACTCGATAAGCTGTTGGATACCCCCCCTATGAACACAATAGAAATTATATGGATGATATATAGATATTTTTCATCATGATACAGCAGCAGTACTGTAATATTGATGTGAACTTACATAGACCTCTGCTCCATACAGTCCATCCTGATAAACCACTCTGTAAAAAGATAAACACAACATTAAGGTCTGTGACAGATCAGTGTGGCCTGTTCTCTGAGTGGCCTTAGAGGTTTACCCCGGGTAGGCAGGCAGAGCAGCTGGAGTGGCAGCAGCAGTGCGAATGGTATTGTATACAGCGCGACCCCGGCCTCTCAGTGCTGAGCCCCGGTACGCTAACGTAGGTGTGGCTACAGGGTACGGGAAACTGGCAACTAGACACATACAAAACAATGCTTCAATAAATATAGCAACACTGAGCACAACATGTCACTGTTAAAAAATCTATTTCAGAGCATACGTTACAGTAGAGAAACTTACCAGTGTACAGCTCAGGTGCATACATTGCCCCCATGACAGGATTTATCTTCCAGCCAGATGCTAAAGAGGACAGTTTTTTTTAGTGAGTAAGGTCATCCCAGAAACACTCAAATTGTGACGACTGGCCACTTTATCTGGTGTGTTCACCTGCTTGTGAGCCCAAATAGCTAATCAGCCATCAGAAGACCACACCGGGTGCCCCTTTATTAGGTCTAACTAATATAAATTAAAGTGGCCAGTGAGTGTGTACTGCTATGATCGATTGAAAAAGTGTTTTCTTACTTGAAATTTCTCCATTCACAAGAGCAGTCTGTGGCTTCTTAGTAACGACTCTCGCAGTGGCATTATTTACCTGTCGAGGTGCAGAATAAAAAGATAAGGATACAAATGTTAAGGTAAATTAATCTAACATGCATCAAAACTTTCTCTCTTACCTCAATCTTCCTTCCTTCCACAATCGTTCCATTCAGTTTTTCTCGTGCACGGTCAGCCTCTGTAGCACTCTCAAAAGTTACAAACCCAAATCCCTGTGATGACATGATCATACAGGTACATGTTTTAAGCATTAAAATTAGGTTGTCATGTATTTTAAATGTTTCTTTACCTTAGAGCCTCTCTCGTTAAAGATAATTTCCACGTCAAGGATTTTGCCAAATTGCTGTAAGTAGATTATGTCTCTATGACAACAATGTCCTATTACACAGTAGTCACACATGTATATTTATATTGTAAAACTTACCCCAAACATCTGTCGGAGGTCCGGGTCTCTGAAGCGAAAGGGTATGTTGGAGACGTGAAGGCGTTTGGGTTGGGCCTTGCTTGAGCTCTCCTCTTCACTGCCACTCCCGTTGCCTGAGCCTGACGTACTCAGAGACTGAGGGTCAGAGCTCACAGGGGCCAAGGCATCCTCCTGTCAGCGAGAGAGGATGAAACAGGTGGAGAAAGAGGAGGTGATGGGAGGAAGAGACCCCAAAAAGTACAAAAAATGTGAGAGAAAGAGCAAAAAATAAGGGCAGAAGAAAATCAAGTCAAACATTGTAGAGATTCTGGTTTGTTTGCAGAAGCATCACATGACATTAAGCAAAAAGACTTTTCCATGAGGTCAGGTGATCCAAACAAAGAGCATTCAGCAACCAGTGATCCCTCTCAGGCAAAAGTGAGGAGGCGTGAACTGGGCTCCGATTTAGTGCGGCACATCTGAACACATGCCTGTAGAAGAGTATGAAGGCTGATGCACCAACACGCAAATTAAAAGTAAGTCCTATGTCCAATGTTTGCTTCAGCTGTGTCAAAACAACTTACATCAGTTTTAAACATTCCCATTTGAAAAGTTTTGGTTGAGTGGCCTAACTCAGTATTGTAAAAGTCAGTTTTATACATGTAAAAATTATACCATGCACCAAAATTGAATAACTATGTGCCAAGACATTCACTATCCCACAATGCACCACGATGCTAGTGAGTGCGCATGTACTGTGTATGTGGTAAATAAGGTTAAATTTTTTAAATATTTAAAACTACATGTGATAAACAGAGCTTCTGTAGCAAAGGAAGTAAAAGTGCAGAAAAGCAAAGAAAAAATACAAGCGTGAACAATATATAAATACTAAATAATTTAAAAGAAATAGTGTTATCATTCTAGTGCAGCAGAGGAGACTAACTCCCTAAGTAACAAAGTGTGCAGAAAGCTGGAAAAGGGAGGACAGTTGTAGAGGCAGAGAGCGGAGTTCAGAACTGTACGTTCTACAAGGGTCAGTCTGAGGTCACGGTGCTGCTTTTCTGGCAAAGGTTAAAGGTCAAGTGTCAAGGGGTACCATTAATAAGTTGTTGAGAAACAGAGGGGGAAAGTTGGGAAAGATGTTCACACAGGGGTGCTTTACAAACACATAATGGGACACAGCCACTGTATTACACTACGCTGAGGAGCTATGGCTGATGACAGCAGCCATCACATCCACCCACACACCACACAGACAGGCACAGTGATGGGGGGGGGCGGGGCACAGATATAGGGGGTGTCATGTCACGATGCAGAACAGTGCTCTGGACCTGTGTGCCATTTCTGACTCCCCTCTCCACGGCGACGTCTCAACTTTTCCAACGAAAATCAGCGGGACCCAAGTTTGTCAGGGGCTCTAGTAATAAAATATATAGATGGGGCCAGAAATGATGATGCCATTTATGAGAGCTGTTTATTCAGCAGACACTACAATCAAGGTGGTGGTATTTCTTTAAAACACAGAAAATAGCTTTGTGTGTATGCAGTCTCACACATGCATCTAAACCACTGAATTAGATTTTTTATGAAAATAATAATAATAATAATACTGTATACTTCTCTGAAATAAATGTATTCCCCATTTTATCAAGGAGCCTTGTTGTGTATGAAATCTGACCAGAGGTCATTTGGGGAATAATTTATATTGTAATTATAAAGGCAAAAATACATACTTGTCTTAATGTTTACGTACTATATTATGAATTGCAACACGTGTCATTTTAACGACACCCCTGCAGCTACAGTTTCGTTGCTGTTGAAATAAGACCCATGGGAGAAAGAAAAGTGTGTACTCCACCTAACTGTGCTAAATGTCAACAGCATTCCCCTACATGGACACGACATAGAGGTGAGCTATATATATAGAAGGAAACTCTATCAGTCTGTGTTCCTCTGATAGGAGGAACATGAACTACTTGTAGCTGTGACCTGTGATTAGACAGTGTGGAGGATATGTGTGTTTCTCAGTAGATCCTAACATGAGTGGTACATGTCCTTACCGTGTTGGTGGAGCCAAGGGTCTCCGCTGCCTCATGCTGGGGGCCCTGATAGACTCTGAGAGGGGGGTGCTCTGGGTACTCTGAGCTGGTGAGAGGCGAGCTAAAGTCCAGAGCAGTCAGTCGGCCCGCAGATGTTGGCGGGCCCTGTCCTGGAGGGGGGTAGGAGGGGGGCGGGGCATAGACCTGAGGCAGGGCAGGGTCACCACTGCCGGCCTCCTGAGAGGGACCCCCCTGAAAAACAGAGAAAGACAGAGATGTTTGCTCAGTCCAAACAGGAGATCAGATATCAGCCTGTAAACACCAACACTAACATCACACCCTGTGGCTCTTTTCACAATCCCATCACTTGTGTCCTAGCACCACTTACCACAATAAACCATTATAGGGATATACATGGCACATCTGCACAAAAAATGCAAAGAACTGCACAAAAAAGGCAGAGAACAAAAAGACCAAACTTACGTCTTTCAGAATAGTTACCACTAGCACAAATTTTTCTGTTTTTCCAATGTTGTTTTTACATCAATATACAGAGCTAAACAAAAGGTAAGTAGCAGTATATCTGAAATAGAATTCACATTTCCAATTACTTCTACAGTCTACTTCTTTTCAAAACCAAAATAAAAACCGAAGACTGAACAACAGAGAAGGCAAATTAATGTCATAGCAATTCTACATCTTTATACATTTAGTAAGTGTTCTAAAAGCTAAGTCACTGAACTAATTCAAAGGTTTACTCACTCAAAATCCCCAAAATATTGTCTTACCCTTTCGCTGCCTCTCTGTATTTGTGATGCATTGTCCCACAGCAGCCACATGTTTTAATGCCAGCTGACCACCTGCCCACCATAAGTTCTCCTAATTGACCAATCACATCACAGTATGGCTATACCAAAAGTTGCTGCAACAGCTGTGGTCACATGTGCGCGTCAATCAGCTTGTTCACACCATGACTGTCCCACCCTTTCCTCATGTCATGCTGAGTTTCCTAATTATAAGGCGTTTATGAATGTATTACAATGTAATACAGCCCCAAACCATCAATTAATTACTTCATACTGTATAATCAGCTGTACATTCTTCTTTTCCTCTAACCCACACCACCAGTAAAATAGTGAAAAGGTTGTAACTTTTCATACAAATATATATATTTATTTATTTCTATTCATTTGTGTTGCAATTAGTTGAGGTAATTAGACATAGACAAAGATAGTTTTAGTATTAGTCATTAGTCTCCTGATGTCGTTGAGTATGCACGGACTTCAGTATCTAGATACTCTATCGCAGAGTTAGCCAGCTCCCAGGCACAGTGTCCCTCCTTCCTCAGCCCTTTTCTGACTCCATTTGTTACCTCTGTCTTTCCTCTACTTCTTCAGCTGTCATTTTGTGGCCCAGTGCCAGGTGCATGCTGGAACAGCTGCTACAGGATTTACACTCAGACAACACTGACTGCAGATGTGGCCTTGCCGGTACGCTTACCAAAGTAAAAAAAAAAACATGAAACCAAGGAACTCAGCGAGGAAAACAAAACACATATGATTCTATAGTAGGGTGTGAAGCATCATTGAAAAAAAAGAAGACTGAAATTTATTTAATATATATTCATAACAAACATGTGGCACACCCCAAAACAACTGCAACAGGATTAGATTGCACTACAATGTAACGCATATCAATAAATGCAAAAATAAATTCCAAAGCTAAAATGTTTACACGAACAGTTTAATAAATTATATTACCAACTTAAGAAAACAGTATAGGTGACCAAATCTCCTCTTGTTATTATCTCTGAAGTTGGGTAAAAATACAGCTGGTGTGAAGCACAGAGACATGGTAGAGATACCAGATCCACAGTGGCATCAGTGGCATGTCAGGGACACGTAGAACCTGCTCATATCACTACCACTGGACTAAAGATAACCCCTGTAATGAGGCAATATAGTAAGACCCTTGTTTTGAGACTGGCTCCTATTAGACCCATTTCTCCACTGTCCATGGACAAATAAGTGCACTCTGTCTCATTTAATTTTTGTTACTGTAATAAACATTTGCACTCAACTGCCTAACACAAACTTCTTATAAATATTGATGATGAAAACAAACAAGAAACAGTAAACGTTTACCTGGACTATGCTAGGGTAGCATGTGGTTGTCTGTGGGTAGACAGGCAGTCCATAAGGCTGGAGAATCACAGTGGGTGAGGAGAGCATAGCCCAAAGACCACGTAGGGGGGTCAGGGATTAATAGAAAAAAGGGAATAAAAGTAGGAGAAACAATAATTATGCAATTTGAAAGTAGTTGACTAGAAATAAAAAGTCCAAACTGAAAAAGAAAGGTTCCTAAAGAAAATAGTTTAAGACTATGGTAATCTTGTCACTCAAGTAAAACTTCATAAAAGTCCACAATAAATGGAGTCCTCCTGCCTGGAAAAGACAGGATTTGGCACAGTGAAAGAGGAAGCAGTGGACTCCTGTGTATCCACTGGTTGGTCAGGCTGACAGACAGAAACACATGCACAGGGTCCTATTTCAGAGTTATATAAATAGTCACTCATGTCCTTCTCTCTTAGTTTACCACCTTACCACCATCTCTTTTGGCAGCACTATGCCCTTTAGTTTCCTCACTCTGTAGTAATGCCTTCACTAACTACTTGATGGTCGTCTTATGGCATAATCTTGCCTAGTCGAAATTTTGAAGCTGCGATTTTATTACTACAACGTAGCCTACTGTAAAATTGAGGTAGGCTCACCCGTGGGTAGGTTTTTGACCCCAAGCATTTTAACAATTTTCTGTCAGAACAACAGGGGGCGTTATTTTAAGATGACTAGTTTCCGTTCGGATGAAGAGGTGCCTTGTGGGTAATGTAGTGTGAGGGGGAGCTTTATAAACGAGTGGCCCCTCTTGCACTTCCTCTTTACTGCGTGAGCCTGAGCGGAACAGGTACGAACTACCCCGTCACAGAAGTTCATACTCTTAAACGCTGTCCAAGGAAACAGTATGAGGTTATCAGACAGTAGCAAGAGTCGTTGTTTAAGAGTAGGTCAAAATTTAAGGGCACAAATTTCTCATTTTCTCACAGCGGAAGATTTAAAGTACACGCGAGCTAAGCTAAGCTAAGCTAACACACTCGGAACAACGCGGTGGCTGACGGCCTCTCGCTACAGCGCTGCCTGCAGCATTTTATTATGAATGATCACAAAACATTGCCGCACCTTTACACTTTATCTTGTTCTGTGTATAATCGTGAAACACTAATTAACCCTAATGGTATTTAGGCATTAAAGGTTCCATGTTTTTCAAATTTAATTTTGGATACATTTACCATTTAGCATTATCAAACACTCAATATTTATCTGATACAAGCAGTTTTGTGGAGCTCCCACATGGACGTTATAGCGAACAGTTGGATCAGGACCAAACAACTTGTTCTTGTTTTTATTTTTTTGTTAACTACTTCTGGAGATAAAGCCATGACACCCTCACAGCCAAACACACATCTTCTCTAATCAGATATGATAAATGGTGTTGGCTACAAAGCTTCACTGGGAGTGTTGACAGTGCAGGAGCAGAAAGCCCTACTTTATGGTTTGCCCCTATTTGTGACATCATTAATGGGTCGAATCTGTATACAGCCCTGAGCAGACTTTAGCGCAACAGAGAATTACTCAAACCTGCCCAAATGAAAGAAAATAACTGTAGGTATGTGTTTGAGGTAGAAACATCAGAACAAGGTTAAAAGCTCAAAAGTTGTTTTTGCATGATATGGGACCTTTTAAATGTATAAGCTTTCACTTCAGTACATGTATATTTGTGTCAATAATAATGAATTGATGTTGCAGGCACTAAGTCGCCATGCCCGTTGCCAGGAGTTGGGTTTGCCGTAAGACCTATGTCACCCCCCGCCGCCCTTTTGAGAAGTCCCGTCTTGACCAGGAGTTGAAACTCATTGGTAAGTTCAAGTAATGTAGGCACGTGCCTTTCTATCCTCAAGACAAAAAATAATATGGTCATGTTTTTTATTCAGGCGAATATGGACTTAGGAACAAGCGTGAAGTGTGGAGGGTCAAGTTTACCCTCGCTAAGATCCGTAAAGCTGCCAGAGAGCTGCTCACGCTCGATGAGAAGGACCCTAAACGTCTGTTTGAAGGTAAACTGTCATAACAGTTGAAATCCGCATGATGGCCAATGATTTAACAAATACAGACTCAGACTTTACTGTGGTGTCAGGAATTCCTCGTCAATGAGGCCGCTGAACTTAACGCAACACTTTAATATCAAGAGATTGTCAATAACTGGCTTATTGTCTGTAGGAAATGCGTTGCTCAGGCGACTGGTGAGGATTGGTGTGCTTGATGAGGGCAAGATGAAGCTGGATTACATCTTGGGTCTGAAAGTGGAGGATTTCTTGGAGAGGAGGCTGCAGACTCAGGTCTTCAAGCTTGGTCTTGCCAAAAGTATCCATCATGCCCGTGTCCTGATTCGTCAAAGGCATATTCGGTAAGATGAGGCTCCTTGAGTGTTGGAAAACTTCATTTGAGATGTTCAAAAATTAATACTTCCTCTTTTATCAGAGGATCACCAACTTTTAACACACCCTGATGGGTCAGTTAACATTTCATCAAGGTCAATTCGGTATCAAAGCCGTATACCTTGTTAGACATTGCCCAGAGCCAATCTTGCCACTGAGGGCCTGGATTGACTGTCACTGTTGTGGCTGTGAAGGTAAGGTATGGGGATTGCACCTCGGGCAATTGTAGTGTCCACTACATGAAGTCTAGGCCATATACTCAGGCTGATGATTAAATTAAATCAGTCAGATTTTCTGTGCTGTCATGAATTCCTCGTCAATGAAGCCTGCAGTTGACAATTACAGCAGCAACAGTTTAAAGTGGAACAATAACCTGTTGAACAATTGATATAGTCTGTCTTGTGTTTGTGCAGTGTTCGCAAGCAGGTGGTGAACATTCCCTCCTTTGTGGTTCGACTGGACAGCCAGAAGCACATTGACTTTTCTCTGAGGTCGCCTTACGGTGGTGGACGTCCAGGTCGTGTTAAGAGAAAGAACGCAAAGAAGGGCCAGGGTGGAGCTGGAGGAGCCGACGATGAGGAAGAAGATTAAGAAGGGTCATCAAAGTAGTGTAAATCATTGCTTGAAACACTTAATAAAATTTTTTGACCTGAAAGTGTTTTTGTGTTGGAAGTTATATTGGGCAACTGCAATTTTAGACTTATCTGACTAAATGATCTGTTACAGATACAGCTTTCATAGTTGATACTTGATGATATCCACAGCTTTTACACCACTCAAAACCTTAATCTGCCCTCTAATGTATTTATTGGGGGCCTGCAGTTAATTGCTGTGGGTGCCTATTTCAAATTTGCCTCTTTTCATTTTACACTGGTTATTGTCAGAATGGCAAAAAATTGGGGTTACACTTCAAATTACGTCATATTTCACGAAGTTTTATAAAAAGTTGACGTATGTATCAAGTTTTAT
>JAVQKH010169545.1:0-10646 GCA_036025875.1 Mogurnda adspersa | reverse complement strand
CTGTTGGCCTCAATAACCCAAACAGAAAGGACAGAAATATTAAAAGCATGGCTTGACATTAACACCAGTCATAATGTCAAATGCAGATGGATTTCAAAGGTTTTCCGAATAAACGGTGCCCAAGCACTACAGAAACTAGTGAGGATAAAAGTTACATTTTAGAGTTACCTAAATCATTTACAGTTATGGTAAACCCCATGTAGTGGATTGATGTCAACTGAACAGTGTTTCAAAGACCAGTGAGTAACATGCCAGACCCCCTGCAGTGCCACTTTGTCATATTCAATTAGTCCACGTGCTTTGGGAGGGATTAATCCTGCGCTTCAGAAGTGTGAGGGCACTACACTCTATGGAGCCTGAATGAAATCAGTGTGGTTAAAAAGATGTTTTATTTTTCACAACACTGGGCTGCATGGTGCAACTCCTGCATCCTCTCTGTAAAGTGATTTGGTCCTTGGACAGCCAACTATGATCTTTTCCTTCTCTCACCACCTAAAAACATTTAGGTGAACTAAAGCATCTAAATGTCACAGAGTAAATGAGCGTCAACAGTTGTCTGCCGTTGTATGTCTGTGTGTCAACACTGCGACCAACTCGCACCATTCTCAAGGGTTTAACCCTTCAGGGTCTGAAAGTTACCCCTAATGAGAAAAGGTTAAGAAGTAGAATAGTTTAGTTTTAGTTTAGTTTCCTTTATTTGTCTCTGAGATAGAAATTTGTTTTAGAACAGAGCTCTCAAACACCATCAACACACACAGACAACAGACTTGACTTAACTCAGTATTTTCTCATTTTCACTCTTTTCTTGCTTGTTGTCTGTTACAGGCCCCAAGGGTGGGGTGTACTGCAACGGAAAGATGTAATCTGAAAAATATAGTAATTGGTAAGAGCTAAACAGAGGTAAATAGGAAGTTTCCCCAAAAGGAGCAAACTGGGGTGCAACGGCTCCCACAACAAAGGTTTTACCTACCCTTTTACAGCTCTATACCCCTGCCAATTACCTTATTGGTTATAAAACAAAACAATGTGGTGACACATTTTTAGGTGCACCACATGTCCACATTGAATTATTTTGTCCGACAATTTTTTAAATAAACAAACACATTTACAAGCAGATTCTTTTTAGTAACAAAAACAAAAACGTCTGTGTTATTTGCTGTATCAATTTGTCCACGAAAGTGCAGACAGACACATCAACATCTTCTGTTTAGATCAGTGAACATCAGTGGCCAGCTTGGTCATCATGTCTGTGAGGGGGTCGGACGACCTCCTTTTCATTTTGAGCATGATCATCACATAGGCATGATATCCACCCCCCTTTTTTTTTTTTGGCCTACCTGATACTAATCTTCATGTAAGGTTTTTTTGTTTATTGGTTTGCTTCCCAAATGTCTCAAATGTATTTGTTTGCGGTTTACACGCTCCTGTCTGGCTTCTGCTCTACAAATGTACAGACGCCAGAAAAAAATGGTCAGAATATTCTCTTCTTTCTCCGCTAAATATTATTTTATTCTTCAATTGAACTCCAAAACTCTGACCTGTCTTGCAGAATGGTGGGTCCGCTCTCTGGGCAGATGATGGCGCTAATGCGCCATCGATCTTGTACCAAAGAGAGAAGAAATGAGCGCTACGTCACCCGGAAATGTAAACATGGAGGACTCAAGGCAATCGTCCACGGATTCTCTTCTAATAGAAGGTAAAGTAGAGCCTGGGCTGACCTTATTTTGCTGTAATCAGATTTTCTATAAATGTGTGTGCTTCATCACTGTAACATGTCAATAAAGTAGAAGTGGGAAAATAGAGACCATAATACAGTATTGACATATCTACAGGGTTGGTAATCATTTCCAAAAAACAAAAATGTTGCTGTTTTGTTGATAAAATTGTAGTTTTGCAGAACGAATGCCTTAAATGCACCCATCTGTCTCACAGCAACTACTTCGTGTCCTCTTCCACTACACCCATAAACCTCAACTTTGGTTTTCCTCTAGGGCCTCCTGTCTGGCACCTCGAAACTCTGCATCCTTCTGCACATACTCACCGTCTCTCCTCTGTACACGTCCGAACAATTTGTATCTGATCTCTGACTTAATCTTCAAAATCATGTTTTCTTTCATCAGCAATAAGTGATCTTGCTTCACTGTATTTGGAGTAAATCACCTGCACATTACTGTAAATGAACTTTACTTGACTTCTTTATTTGCAGAATGCTACGTGGACTTCCTGTCCGAGGGCTTTGATGTGAAAGCCTACACAGCTCAGTCCATTCATCATGCGGTCATCACCGAGCAGCTGGCCAAACTGGCACAGGGCATCAGTCAGCTGGACAAGGAGCTGCACACCCAGGTCACCTCTGCACTGCTCACAGTCTCTTATTACATAACTTACTCACTCTTACTCTCACTTTTTACAGACTATGGGATCATAAATACATGCACAGACCCCTTTAAACATATATACACAGAAAGGTCATAGCATCTGTACAACCATCTGCCTATTACTTGTTGTGTTGGTGCCCTTTTGCAGCTCTATATCCCAGAAACTGCAATTACTGCGTATTCTCAGAGCATTGACTTCAGCAATATGAGCTACAGTAGCTTGTCTGTTAGATCGAACTGCACAGTCTCATTTTCTTCTCAAAATGCATGCAGGTAGTGGCCAGACATGAGGACTTGCTGGCTCAAGCAACTGGAATAGAGTCTCTTGAAGGTAAAATTCACACTAAACAAACATAGCACAACAAGTCATGTGTTTGATCTTTCTTTTTTTTATTTGTTGTACTGCTCAGGTGTCCTTCAGATGATGCAGACGAGGATCAGTGCTCTGCAGGCGGCTGTGGACAGGTAAACTACACTGTCTCAAAGGATTTAAGGATTTAAGCGAGCATCAATATAAGTACAACTGATTTTCTCTTCATTTGCAGGATAAGGACAAAGATTTTTGATCCCTACAACAAGATTAAGGCCCGGATCACACAGCTTTCCAGACTTCAAGTAAATATATGTATACTGTACATTCAATATTTTTCATCTACATTGTAAGAACTAGGGCTCCACTCTGCAGATACATCAAAGTATGCATATAAAGTTTTTTTTTTGGCTTATCATATAGAGTTTTAAGTATTTAGCCAAATTGTAATAAAACTCACATTTTTTCCAGCTGTATACTGCAAACCTATTTTTTAGTTTTATATTGTTAAGGGGTTTTCAGGATCATCACTCTGTGCCTCTTATCTCTAGATGGCCTGTGACCTACTCAGAAGAATCATCCGTATCTTGTACCTGAGCAAGAGACTGCAGGGTCAGCTCCAGGGGGGCACCCGCGAGATCAGCAAGGCCGCACAGAGCCTCAACGAATTGGGTAAACTCACAAACTCACAGCTCTCAAAGAATGGGTACAATCTGTACATTATCTACTATATCCTTTGGCTTCAGTTAGAATTCTCCTATAGGACTTTAATTAATTAATTTTGTATGTGGTTTTCCTTTTCAGACTACCTGTCCCAGGGCGTGGACCTGAGTGGAATTGAGGTGATCGAGAGTGAACTGCTCCTGATCAGCAGAGCACGTCTGGAGGTGGAGAACCAGGCACAGAGGTTGCTGGAGCAGGGCATCGAAATCCAGGTACAATCTAAAACACAGCAGCTACACAATGCAGATGAATGCACGTTTATTTTCATCCTTTCATCCCTATGCAGTCATCACAAGCTGTAGCTACAGACCTACAGCACTTAATTTTTTTATTCCTCTCTGTGTTGTATGCATATGTCAGAACCCCACCCAAGTGGGCACAGCCCTGCAGGTGTTCTATAACCTGGGCAGCCTGCGACAGACAGTCCTTTCTGTGGTGGAGGGACACCAGAACAGCCTCCGAGAGAACATAATTTCAGCTCTGGAAATCAGGGGCCTGACGCAGCAAACCACCCCCAGAGGTAACTTTACTGACTGACTGTTCAACAGGCTTTTTTGTGTAGTTTTATGTTTTTTAGCAAAAAAGAGCACCTTCAAACATTAAGTTTTGCTCCTGGAAGGTAAGTGTTCCTTCTTGTTGGGGAGTGTCAGTTTCTAGTTAAAGAGATTGCCCATTGCCTGTGTTCCTCATTGAGATGGTGGTATGAGTTGTCTAGGTTCCTCTTCAACTTAAAATAATCCATTTCACAACTTCTATTACAAGAAATACATTATCTATTTTGAATATATATTGTTGTAGGTGCCCCTGGCCGGGCTGTGCTGCCCACCCCTGGCACTACTGCACAGTTCCGAGCCGCCTTGTGGACCAACCTGGAGAAACTGATGGACCAGATCTGTGCTGCATGCAGACAGGTAACACTTCAGTAGAAGGTTTAATAAGCGTCAGACCAATGCATATGTGTAAGAAAAACATGTCTGAATTTCAATATTTCATCCATGGCAGGTTCAGCATCTGCAGAAGGTTCTTATTAAGAAGAGGGACCCTGTCACTCATGTCTGCTTTATTGATGAAATCATTAAGGTAGGCAGCACTAACAGGAATAGGCATGTACAAGTCTATTCTACTACACTCACTGGCCACATAATTAAAAACACCTGGTACCCATGTAATAAAGTTACCCTGGTGTGGTATTTTGCTTCTGAAGCCTATCATCTTCACTGTTACTGTGTGTTCTGAGATGGTCTTCTGCAGACATTTGTTCTAACATCTTTGCAATGTTTGATTAATCATTTGTTGTGACAGGATGGACAGCCTGATATCTTGTATACCTTCTGGACCAATGTAACAGACATTTTGAGCAAGGAGTTCCACAGAGCAGCTGAGGGTGAGAGTTGCATCTGTACCACTAATACAATATCTTAACCCCTCTACTTCACAAATGTAGACATTAACAATGTGGAACAGAGAGAGGATCAAAATGAGGCCTTGTCTTTTTAGCCAGCATTTTGATGGATTGAACAGTCTCTTAGTAAGCTGTCATAGTTTTGTTATATGCCTAGTTAAAGCATGAGAAAATACCTCAGTCTGTTTACATTCTCAGAGACAATGAAATCTAGTGCACGTACATACATTATTAATGTTATTTTCATTATTTTGTTGCCTAGCCTCGTCTTTTCTGAAGCAGGCGTTTGAAGGAGAATATCCAAAGCTGTTGAGGTTATTCAATGAGCTGTGGCGGCGCCTGCAGCAATACAATGCCAGCCTGCATGGAGCAATAACCAGCAGCAGTGGGATGGAGGCTGCTCTGGACATGGGTTCCACTGAGTGTGAGGGCCAGGACCTGTTCACATACGGCAAACAGGATTACAAGTGAGCGCAGTAGAACACAACATAGTTGATTCTAAACAGTTTATACAGACATATGATTGCTTACTTACTAACTTACTTATAACAGTTTTTGAACTGTTAGAAACACATACATATTTATACGGTTTAAAATCCCTTTCTGGCTCCAACTCTAGACAATGTAGTAAGAGCTGTACAGATATTATACTGTATTTTTAAGACAATTGAATTTATGAATTTATGAGACAGACGTTAACTTTTTTCAGTTGTTACAATATCTCTCCCAACATGAAGTGTAGACAGGTAGCAAAAAATATTAACAATATACATAAAAAAAAAAAAAACAGTAACACAAAATACATATCAATACACATAACAGTTCATGATACACCACTAGGAGCAATGACAGATTATAGAAAAAGTGACTTTGAAATTTTCACACACTTTTTTTTTTTATTCCTGTCCTCTTATTGGTGTGTTGTATTTTGTTGTTGACAGCCCAGAAAAAGCCCTGAAAGATACCCTCCAACCATACGAGGCAGCCTATCTGTCCAAGTCTCTGTCTCGTCTGTTTGACCCCATCAACCTGGTGTTTCCAATGGGTGGGCACAACCCGCCCTCTAATGATGAGCTGGACAGTATCTCCCGGACCATCAGCAGGTCAGTACAGACAGGGGGCGCTATAGTGTGCTGGCAGTGCTTACTTGCAGTTCTTTCTTTTCTGTGCTCACAGTGAACTGAGTGTGGCCTCCATCGACCCACAGCTGTCTCTGGCTGTGGCCAAGAATGCAGCCAAAACCGTCCAGCTCTTCTGTGTCAAGTCTGAGCAGTTGGTGAGTACAGCTGAGCCGAGGTGGAGGAAGTACTTGAGTAAAAGTACTATTAAAAAAAGTGCCTCAAAATAAGATCGCTCAAGTAGAGGTAAAGGTAGTCAACAAAATTATTGTACAAGTATATTGCAGATGATGTATTGGGTACATGAGTTGTTTGCTGTGTCTGTGTGGTTTTAGCTGTACGCTCAGTCTGATGCAACTCAGGTTATTGGCCCACTGACTGAGGGTCAGAGGAGGAATGTGTCTGTGGTCAACAGTTTGCACCGACTTCTCCAGGCCGTCCTCAAAGTAAGATGATATGTTATAATTTATTTTGTTTTTACAGTCATATGAATTGTAATACTGTGGATCTTAGTAGATGTGTTTGTGTGTTTGAAGATTATCTCTGGTTTGAGTGCGAGTCCCGTCGGTGCTGTGAAGGCCCTCTCATCTTCATTAGAGGTAATACAGACACACATTTAGAACAAAAACAACTCAGCCTTTAATTCCTATCATCTGACTACCCCTGGATCTTATACAGAGCCGATGTGTCACCAGTCTGTGTGTTTATTGTCCTGTGTACCCCTGTGTCTCTATAGGGGGTCCAGGCCCTGATGTGCAGCACTGTGCAGCCTCTGCTCCAGTCTGTGAGTGACTCCATTGAGGCCATCCTCATCACCCTGCACCAGGAGGACTTCTCCGGGTCAGTCTTTCTGACACTACAGCACACCAACACCAGCTTTCTTTGTCAACAACCCATCAGACAGACTCCCCATTCTTTTACCATATAATTTTAGTCAATCTATGTAAATTGTAGACTCCGTTTCTTGCTTTAATCAGATCCCAGAACTGGATATTTGATCTTCTCTAATGTGATTTATTGATAATAGTTCTACATATAGAAGTAAAAGGTGAGGTGGTGTATTATGGTTGTCATGGAAAATGTCACATGTTGGTTGGTATCTGTGTGTGCAGAGGCCTTTCCAGCGCTGACAAACCAGACGTGCCCTGCTCTCTGTACATGAAGGAGCTGCAGAGCTTCATCTCTCGAGTGATGGCAGAATACTTCCACCATTACCAATGTGTGGATTTTATTTATGACCGAACAGAAAGCATTGCTCAGAGAGGCATTGAGTTGTTCATACGTCACGCTAGCCTTCTGAGGCCGCTGGGAGAGGGCGGGAAGATGAGGTTGGCCGCGGACTTTGCACAGGTCAGTCAGCTTACCACTGGGCCTTCCACTTTTATTACTGTTAAGAAATAGGGGTGCCTGATAGGAAAAACAAGCAATATGCAGTAACTATTTTATTATGTTTCTGGTTGTATTCCATCTTTTTCGACATAGCAAGTTTATTTCGTTTTTACATTTGAGCAGAAATACACCTTTTAACAATGACTAAACCACAACATGTGTGTGTTAGATGGAGTTGGCGGTAGCACCTCTGTGCAGGAGGGTGTCTGATTTGGGGAAGCCATACAGAATGCTGAGGTCCTTCAGGTTAGTCTACACACCCTCATCTCTAGAAGTTTTTTTTAGGTAATGCATGTGACATAAGAATGTTGTGTCTAGGCCGCTGCTGTTCCAGACCTCTGAGCTGGTGGCCTCAAACCTGGCAGTGGGAGAGCTGATACCGTTCAGCACCGTACTGCACTTCCTGTTCGGCAGAGCGCCTTCGGAGCTTCGGTCTCCTCACCAGGTCTGCAAGTCCTATCTTTCTTACTGTTCTGCTATTCCAGTACATTTACCTAAGTAGGAGACGGGTTCGGAGTTGTTTTAAAGCTGCATTGATTGTTGACAGAGGGCAGACTGGTCCATCGCCCGCTACTCCCACTGGCTCGATGACCACCCATCAGAGAGGGACCGGCTTGCTCTCATCCGGTAAACAGTCAGAATCAAATCTTTACTCAAGCAGGAGTTATTGTGCATATTAGCTTTTGTGATCTTCTACTGCTTTTTGGGTGTCTGGAGCCTATCCCAGTGACTATGGGTCTTAGGTGGGGTACACCCTGGACAATTGCCAGTTAGTCGCAGGGTTAAATAATGTCAAATAACTTGAAATATATTATGATTTTATTAACAAGAAAGCACTAAGAGTAATCTGATCATTCTTTTCTCAAGCCATGTGCAAATGCTCATTTGTCGTCCAAGTGAGCTACTAGTTAGCAACTACTGTGTGGGCTTATATTTGGAGTTATGTTGCTGCATGTTTTTTTACCTGTCGTATAACTTGTGTTGTCCTGTCCAGAGCTTGTTTGGAGGCCTATGTCCAGGCGGTGCGGGCACGACAGGGGAAAGAGTTTGCCCCCATCTACCCCATCATGCTCCAGCTGCTGCAGAGGGGTTCCAGCGGGACAATGGACAGCAGGACTTGAGACACTCCACAAAAACGACTTATAATGGACTAATGAAAACTTAAGTATAGATATTAAGCTTTGTTTTTATTCCCTTTCAGATTTTGTTTGCTGTATTGAGAATATATATTTAAAATAAATTGTTTTGGATACAGAATTAAGAATTTTAAGTCAAAAGTTTGTATGCTTCATCATATTACAAAGGTCATCACACAATTATATGGAAGAAAGGTTTTATTTACACAGCTTAAGCAGTTAAATTTAGACACTATCAGGTTTATCTTCAGATGGGCCACTTCCACTGGTTTTGTGGGGGCTCCTCCACAAGTGGCTCCCAGGCCTTCCACTCAGACATTTTTCTGGACAGTCCAAGTTCACACTCAGCCTGGCGCAAAATAGAAAGAAATCAACGCTGATATACAGATTAGATTTTTTTTCCCTCTGTCATGTAAATTCTAGGATACCTAATCTCTATACACCTACACATTAAAGAACCATATTTCATGTTTTATGCTATTATGCACCCCAATTGCTGAGACTTTCATTCAACTGGATAAACTCGACCTTCAGATCAGTGATGTCAAGTGCACAGAGACACACCTGAAAAATGACTTCCTCAATCTGTCCACAGTTTATCTTCTTTTCCAACTTTTCTACATCTGGCTCCTGCAAAAGACAATTTTGTGGACACGTCTATTAGGAACTCAATGTCACTTAAAACAATACCTTAATAACACTGAAGATGTACGTAGTTACTGACCGTTTTGACGTGGTGCAGCCTCTCATTGACCAGCTGCTCAGTGTACTTCCTATAGGCAGCGTCTTGGGGCATCGTCTGCACTGAGGCCAGGATCTTCGAGTAGAGAATCCTCAGCCGCTGGATCCAACACACAAAACATATTCAGTACACACACAGTGAGCAGGATATCTTAGAACTTTACAGATTTGGACAGAGTAACATAAAGAAAAGGACTGTGAAGGCCACTGAAAGAAGACAGAAGAGAGTTTATTGAACTATGCTCTGTGCTTTTACAAGGAATGGACTTCAACCTTTTAATCATACAGTATTTTTAGATCAATCAATATATATTAAAATTAGCACAAATCAGGCATAACATTATGACCACCTGTCTTCACTGACTTCTGCTTAGGAAAGCATCACACACTTAGGATCTTTTCATTGTTCAGAGGGGAGCTCACCTCATGCGGATTCTGTGACACTGCCAGTCCGACAAGTCCAGTGGTCTGAAAATAGCAGGTAATGCACTCGTTAGTTCAATCACTTTAACAAAAATATACATTGTTCCGCGGCTACATTTGGATTTAGTTTTGTGCATCCAACTAGCAGTTCGGCTAACAGCAGATGCTATTTTCACAGTGACAGCTCAGTGCACGCCCCAAAGCGCACCTTTACCGAGTTTTACAAGAAAATATCTAGTCTCTGGTGTATAAAAGTGTTTTATTTAACAGAATCTGAGGGATGACCTCTCGTACCTTCTTGAGCAGCCCCGCCATGTTGTCAACACTGACCGATGTTTTGATTTCCGGCTTTTGGTACAATGGCGCCACCTTGTGCTCCGGAGTGACAAACGTTCTTGTTCAATAATCGGCAAACACCATATAGTGGATATCACGCCAGACTGCCTTTAACAACCTCTGACTCCAGTTATCGTCAGTCAATTAATGTTCTATAGTGTTTAGACTCATGGTCATTATTTTAGGATAAAGTAGCATTTTAATAAAACAATAGTATGATAAGTGCCTGCAGAGTTTCAAACCAAGAATATTGGATTCTAGAGTGTTTCCCAGGGTAAGTAAATCACTGGTGGTACAGTCTTTTTCTAGTGGTACTTGGAGATCTTAGCAGGTCAAGATGAACCACTTTAGTTACAGTTTTACATTGTCTTTAATTTGCTGCACAGTCCACAGCTTAGTTTTTGTCCTGGTATAGACCGGTTTGTTCTGAAGTCCTGATTTAAAGTGGTAACGCACTGGTTAAGTCTTTGTTTTATCATTTGTTTAGTAATTAATTTTTGTGCAATGTTTTCCCTGTTATTTCTAGGTAAACAGTAGATCTAGACCTAATAAAGGTGTTGGTACGTGGCATGGGGACCACTTGTCTAAACAACAAATATATTACTGGTTTAGTGTCAGTGACAGTAACACAAAATCAGACTCAGGAGTATTGTAATGAGATTTATCAGGACAATACCAGCTCAATGTTCA
>JAVQKH010163074.1:0-12723 GCA_036025875.1 Mogurnda adspersa | reverse complement strand
TCAAATGAGTGCCTTAGGTCCTAAAGATCACTCATTACAATAGACTGTATGGCTCAATCATTTAGCATTGGATTAATTGTGATAAATCGATTATTGAAATGATTGTGAACTTATTTAGTAATCGAATAATGGTTAACTGGAATATACAGAGTCTAAAACATGTCATTTGCTCAGATAAAAACGTTTGACAACCCACAGAGAGAAGTAATTAGGCCAAAACTGTACAAAAAATATATAAATGTTTCATTTAAGATGAAAAACCTTGTTAGTCTGTAAATATGCTTTATCCAGAAGTCTTCAGGAGGCATCGTTTTAGCTTCACTTGGTTCAAATTTAGAAAAAAATCATTATATTTACGCACCTTTGCTATCCATCAATTAATCGTAAAAATATTCGACAGATTTATCAATTAGCAAAATAATTGTTAGTTGCAGCCCTAGAAGAATGATCCATTTTTTCTCTGTTTTTTTGTATCACATTTGTAATTAACATCTCCAGGCGTACTCAGACAGTCCTGGAGGAGGAGGCTCTCAGCTCAGGGTGATCTTCTCGTTCTTTGCCTCAACCATCGTCTCTGCGCTGGACTCAGTCGATCGTGTCACTGATGCCATCATCACCAAACTCCTGCCTTATGTCCAGAAGGTAAAAGCTTCTTAAGCACTAAAAGAGGAGCTGTTTTAGTCTCATTTTTTCTCTACAGAGCGCCCCCTACAGTTTTGGAGAATATCACTGTCCCCTGACAATTGTGAGACCTGTGACCTTCTATATTTAGGACCATTTTAACCCCTTTTCTCCTGTTCAGGGTTTGAAGTCCTCTCTGGTGGACTTCAGAGCCTCCTCTCTGATGATCCTCTGTGGGCTCTCGGTGAAGGTTGACCTCGATCAGAAACTGGTCCAGAGTCTATGTGGTCTTATCACTAAGTCTCTCAAAAACCAGGTCAAAACCGGGTCTACACCAGGTCCCAACCAGGTCCTGCTACAAGAAAGTCTAGGAGCTCTGATAGTCCTGCTGCAGAACCAGGAACACGCAAGGCCTACAGACAAGTAAGAACTAAACCAGGACTGAACAAGAACTAAACCAGGACTGAACAAGAACTAAACCAGGCTGAACCAGGACTTAACCCGGAGCAAATCAGGTCTAACCCTTGTCTCTCCACAGATCCCTGGACCGTCTGGTTTTAGTCCCAGATCTTGTCCCTTGTCTTGGGTCCATGTCTCAGACTCATGATGTGTCACCTCTGCTGCGCCACCTGCTGCCTCGCCTGATGAACTGCACCTTCAACAACACAGGTACAAATTAATTTATGTTTTATCTATTCTTTCTATTAGAGCCTTGAATAAAAATTGGTTTGTGATTAAATAAATACAATTAAAAGTCAACTTTTATTTATGATTTTCTTACTTTAGTCCTTCTTTTGGCATTGTTTTAGTCCTTGTTTAGTTTTTTGGCAAACACCAAATGTGAAAAAATTTTTAGTTGAATTTCATTTGATGAAATATAAATACTTTTCTTTTTTAGGAGAATCTTCTGAGTCCTCGGCTGTTGTTCTGGAGAACTTCCTCACTTCTGTCCCTCTGACCAAAGACCTGGATCTCACTCTGGCCCGGTACAAAATTAAAAACATTTACAACATTTATTAAATTTAATATATTTGCAAATCTAACATGTACTCTCACCTGTGCTGTGCTCAGTTTGCTCCTGCAGCTCTACCTGCCTCGGACCGAACTCTCAGAGGAACACCTGCAGGACCTGAACCAGCGCCTGCTCCCCATCATCAGGGCTATTGAGACCAGGTAAGACCTATCATCCCCACCGCAGAAGGTTAGAGACACGAGCAGGGTGTTGTATGTAAGATATATTGTTTATGTTCTTCAGATATAGCAAATCTCTGGAGCAGGTTCTTTCTGATGTTGTGGCTGAAGTAAACAGTGATCCTCAGAAAACACTCTTCCATCAGTTCCTCTCTCTGTCTGTGACCAGCGGCAAGTTCCAGGTAACAACCTATTCAGACTGGAAATGCATTTTAGGAAATCGCAATTTATTTATGGTTAAAACATATTTCTTTTGTCTTAAAGCTGTAGTCTAGAAGTTTCCTTATATTAGAAATTGTTAGATGTGTAAATAGTAGTCAAGTTTTAAGAATTTTTTTTTTTGGAAATCGTCAATATGTTCATTTAAGTTTAATAAATGTATAACAATAGATTAAATATATATTTGATATATATTTATCTGAGTAATAAAATTTTGTCTCCAGATGGTCGGAGACTCCAGCTCCTCTCTGGTCCTCAGTCTGAACCATCCTCAGCCCTCGGTCCGAGTCATGGCTTTAGACAAACTCAGGGACATCGTCTCCTCTGGACAGGTACGGACCAATCAGAGAGGAGTATCACAGTTTAATCTGCAAAGTGGCACAAAATGTCCACCAACGAAGCGAAGCGACATTTTGTGACGCTTTAGAGGAACCAAAAAATAATTAAGTATCTTTTTTGTCCTGTGCTGTGTTCAGGGTCAGTCCATGGAGGAGGACTTCCTGAAGACCTCAGTTTTGGACCGACTAAAGGACCATGATCCTGGGGTGGTCTCAGCGGCTCTAAAACTCATGAAGGTCTGAGATATTCAAATATAAATATGTTCTAGGAATATTTCAGGTGAATAACTGTGTTCCTCTTTGTGTGAAGCTGGTGCTGGACGTGCTGGACCCTGAAGAGACCGTGAACTGTTTAATCTTACTGCTGCACAGCGCTGAGAACTCCCACTCGGAGCGCTGGTCAGTGAACACAAACCATCATGTAGCAGTTAAGGACATTTTTAGCCACAAACAGTTAATTTTTTATAATTTTGTCGTCCATAACTTTCGCATTATTTTAACAAATTGAATGATATTTAGTGACAAAGCGTAATTTGACATACATTGTAAAAATAAGATTTTAATTATACACTGTTCATGGCTATAAAAATAAAATCTGATCTTTTCTTTTACAACTTTTTTGAATAAATGTTAATCTTCTGTTATCAAAAGTACTAAATATTGACAAAAGATTTACAATAATTTAACCCTTTAATGGCCAATTTTATAAGCTAAGTCACAGATGTGCACCTGTCTGTCTCACCTGTCTCTCATTTGTCTCTCACCTGTCTCACCTGTCTCTCTCGCCTGTCCTGTAGGTGGCCTGTAGTGTCTGAAGTGGTGTGTTTACTGTCCGACCCGCGGCTGGGACATACGGACGCTGACTCAGACAGGCTGCTGTGGAAACTGTTGCCCTTCCTTGTGTTCACCTCCGTGACCAGGGACTCGGCCCGGTTTAGACTTGGTCTGAGTCTGGCCCAGAGTCCCACGGTGACCCACCATCCGCTCACCTCAGGCTGGAACTCTGGTATGGACCCATTTGACCCTATCTCTCCCACATTGTCTTTCATATCTCTGCTGTACCTCTTAAGGCCCATAGTAGTGTGGTATTGTTAACCTGGTTGTATCTTCTCTTAGACCTGGAGACCGTGATGCAGACCGCTCCAGACCAGGACCTGCAGTTCCACCTGAACCAGGCTCTGGTCTCCATTTTAACCAAGAACCTCAGGAACATGGAGACCTTCAGCCGACGCCACACGGTCAGTACTTCTTGCTCCCCAGACACCTCCTCCTGCCATCTTGTGGGCCACTGATTGGCTGTATTTTGGTTCTGAAGCGGTTTTGTGTTTGTTGGTTCCAGATGGACTCCCTGTGTTCCTGTGTGGAGCTCCTGTCTCAGTCCTGGTTCGGTTCTAGACCTGGTTTTGACCCGGATCTAAGGACCTCGCTCCTGGTTCTGATCCAGACCTTAGTCCTGGGTGTGAGAGAACTGTCTGATACTCACCACCTGCTCACAGCCCGCCGGGTCTACAGGGTGTTAGAGCGCCACCTGCTGGAGATCAACAAGGAGGACATACAGGTAAGACCGGATTTAGTCTAGGTTTAGATCCTGGGTTTGTTCTGGTTTAATCCTGGTTTAGACCCTGGTTCAGACGTGGTTTAGACCTGTTTTTTTCTTGTTCCAGGTTCCAGTGAATGTCCCTGCCCTAAGCCCCTCCTCTTCGTTCTCTGATTGGCTGGAGGTTTACCTGTCCAGGTGTGAGGACGATGATGGACAGGTGCAGTTCAGTCTGGTCATGCTCTCGTTCCTTTCCCAGTTCGTCTCAGAACTCAAGAGTCCAGACGACAAGTTTAAAGGTAGGGCCTCCCCGTGATACTTTGTCAGCCCTGAGACTAACCCCGCCTTAGGCCCATAGTAGCTGATAGTACATTTGTATATTCCAGGTGAAGTGTGGTGGAACCCTGAGCACCTGGACACTAACACCTGTTGTTACCTGAGCCTGCTCTCTCAAGTGTTCTCTCTGCTGATGGGAGGAGCCTCTAACGGACCAATCGCAGCGCAGTACAGACAGCTCATGAAGATGTTTGTACAGGTACAGGTGTCAGATCAAAACGATCACGTCTTTGATTTGTCAAATTCAAAGGGCTGTTTTTTTTGTTTTTTGACAACATTATCACCTTACACTTCATTTATAAACGTTTCTTTGATCTGATCTCTGTAGGTTCACCTGGCCGCACCGCTGCACCTCTTCCGCTTCCTGTGTCTGATCTGGTCTCAAGGCAGTAACCACGGCGACCAGGTAGAGGGGCAGGTTCTTACAGACCAGGTGTATCAGGGGGCGGTTCTTCAGACCCAGGCCTTGATCATGGGCTCAGCTCTGATGGAGGCTCAGAGCCCGGAGCAGCTGCAGGAGGTGGTCTTGAAGACGCCAGGTTAGTCCCGGTTTAGTCCTGGGTTAGAGCTGATTTGGTCCTGGTTCAGACTTCGTTTTACCTGAATATTCCTCTTGTTTCTCAGTGTTTCCGTCGGTTCTGGTCATCTTGTGTTCCCGGATTCGGGAGGTGAGGAGGGCGGGACTAAACGCTCTCAGGAGCTTATCAGCTTCCAGCTCCTCTTCATTTCAGCCAATCACAGAGCGTCTTATGAAGACTTCAGAGGAGATCCTGGCAGACCACAGTTACCTGAGCTCGGCCCTGGGGTCTCTGTACGGAGAGACCAGGTCGAGATCTGGTTCCCGACCTGGTCCCTCTCAGAGTCTCAGGGCCGCATTCCTGAAGCTACTGGACTATGTGCAGGCTCCGTGTTGTCCCTCGTTTACTGCTTCAGCTCTGCTCCAAGCTCTCACTCACGTCAACGGAGAGGTACAGACTGTTATCCTAACACTACTCAACATAACATAACCCTTTTATATTCAGATGAGTAAGTGTTCAAGACAAAACTGATAAATACTTGAGGCAGTATGTTAAAACAGTGGCCTGATTAGAACCTCCTGCTGTAGATACAGCACCTTGTTCAGGTGTGTTTGTCAGTGGTACTTTAAAACTACCAATCGCACGTTTGCCCAAACATAACAGACAGCAGTGGGTTATATTGGACAGACAGGGAAGGGATGGCTGGCTCGGCTCATGGCTGTACAGGACCTGCTGGATACCATGGTTGTTTCAGTCTCTCTGTGTCATGTACAAGTATGTGAACTGATAACTCCTCTCCCCTCAGGAGGTGCTGTCCTCCCTGCTGCCCACTATAGATCGGCTCCTGTCCCAGCTGGGCCCTGACCCCCCCTCGCTGCGGGACGAGGCCCAGCTCCTGGTGCTGCTCCTAGGGAAGTACAGTCCTGAGGCGGGCCCCCTGCTGGTCACTGACAGGAACTGCAGGGCGCTGTTTCTGAGAGCTCTGAAGACCACCTCCCGACCCAACGAGGGCTTCAACATTCAGCTTACAGCTCTGGAACAGGTAACGGCCTGCTACTATGGGCTATAGGCGGGGCTAGTCTCAGGGCTGACACTTAGAGAAACACTGACAGACAACCATTCACTCTCACATTCATTCACTCTGGGACATTTAGATTCTCCAGTTCACCTATACATGCATGTCTTTGGAGAGGACCCACAGTAACACTCGAAAACTGTCTTTTTTCTAGATCTCGAAGGCATTCTTCTCGACTCTGGATGAGGAGGTTCAGCAAAGTCTTCTGTCGGCCATGTTTGATATTTTAGTGGAGAGTCCCAGCCCTCAGGTCGCTCATACTGTCAACAGTGTCTTTAAACAGGTAATATTAAATAACAAATGGATTTGTAGGGACCCATTTTGCTTTTTTAAGGAAAGTGCTTGAATTTGTGGATAATGTTGTAGGAAATTTATCTGTTTGATTCCTCTAAAGCGCCACTTTGAAGATTGAACTTAAAATAGATTGCGACACTGGGATTCAACCCAGTGTGTTAGATAGATAAATAATGTAAATTAATAATATATTTCTCTCAGATCTTGTTGGATGCTCAGCTGTTGGCCACTGAGCTGTCTCCTCCAGAAAAACCCAGCGTCGCCGTTTCAGTTCAACAAACTCGACGGACCAGGGTGCTGCAGAGGTCTGTAAAAACATCCATTCATTTACTGAGGGCAGGGGAGTGTCTTGCTCAAAAGCACGACAACTCTTTAAATAGGTGTCATAGGGATTGAACCCACAACCTTGTCTTGTCTCCGGTCGCAGAGCTCAGAACAGTGGCAATGCGAAGCCTGATGGTGGCGCTGTCTTGTGGCACAGAGTCAGACTGATCCTGGAGCTGCTGCAGCACAAGAAAAAGCTGAAGAGACCCCAGGCTCTGGTCCCTGTTCTGTTCAACCTGCTAACACGGTAAACCAGCACTAAACCAAGACTAAACCAGGTCTTAACCAGGACTAAACTGGAACTAAAGCAGGTCTAAACCAGGACTAATTTTTATCTTGTCTGTTGCAGTCGTCTGGAGCCCAGTTCTGAGGAGCAGGCTTCAGTGGAATACACCAAACAACTGCTGCTCAGCTGTTTACTGAGCATGTGCAACAAGCTCTCACCTGATGGGCAGCCCATACCTACAGGTAACTCATAATACTACTGACGAAACTAACTCAAACCAGGTTAAAAAGAACTAAAAACAGGTTAGAACTAATATAAATCAGGTTAAAATCAAAGTTAAAACAGTGTGTTAAAATTGTGTTTCCTCTGTAGATGTCCTGGATCCAGAGAGGTTCAGTGTGGAGCTGGTGGTGCAGTGCATCAGATCGTCTGAAATGTCCCAAACTCATCACCAGGCTCTGCTTTTGCTCAGCGCCGTGGCCCCCATCTACCCCGTAAGTCCAGCTAACCCCATATATTCACTATCCTTCCTCTGTACGTGTCCCATATATTCACTATCCCTCTTCTGCACATGTCCCACATATTCACTACCCCTTCTCTGTACCAAACCATCTCTCTGCTTCTGTCTGCTCCTGTCTGCACCTCCTCTTCTCCTGCTCCTGTCTGATTTTATCTTTTTATTTGTTTTATTTTACAGGAGAAGGTGCTGTTGAACATCATGCCCATCTTTACGTTTATGGGCGCTAACATCATGCGTCTGGATGATGCCTACAGTTTCAGAGTCATCGAAAAAACTGTTCAGATGATCATTCCGGCCATTATCAAGGTGAGGTCTTTGATTGAACAGCCATTTTAATTCTTTTGCTGGTTCCTCTCAAGTGTTTAAAATGTCTGCCAACGATGCAAAGCCATATAATCCAAAATGAACATTGTTGGTGGACATTTTGTAATATTTTTATTGCCTTGTGCTAACTTTTTCGAGATTGCTGCTTTCATATTCAAATGTGTAAAATGTCCTTCCTGTGGTCTTTGGTCTTACTGTTGTCCCAGGACTGGAACAGCCCGGACTCTCAGATTCAGACCGTAGTCTCCAGGGTGGTCCATGTCTTTGTGGACGCTCTGCCTCATGTCCCTGACCATCGCCGAGTCCCGGTCTTGGACCAGCTCCTGAAGACCATCGGACCCGAGCAGTTCCTCTGGGTTCTACTGGCCCTGCTTTTCAGACAGCACACAGCCACCAACACTGGGACTACAGACAAAGTAAGGCTTTTCTCCTGGTTAAGTCCTAATTTAGACCAGTTTAAGTCCTAGTTTAATCCAGCTATAGTTCTGCTTTAGTCCTAGTTTTAACCTCAGTCTCTCTTCAGGACTCAGTTCTGGAGAAGGACCTGTTCTTGTGGACCTCGGTTTGTTCTGAGTTCGATGTGAAAGTTCAGATCCAGGCCTTGGTCCAGATCCTGGTTTTCCTGCGGCAGCTTCCTCAAGACAAAGAAGACGGTGAGAAACATGCGTGACCTCCCTGTGTTACTTTAGAGGTTCTCTCCAATGACATGTATGCATAGGTGAAGTGGAGAATCTAAATGTCCCATAGTGAATGAATGTGAGAGTAAATGGTTGTCTGTGTGTGTCAGCCCTGAGACTAACCCCACTTCAGGCCCATAGTAGCTGTTATTAACCAGTATTGTGTCTGCAGCTCCAGTGAAGCGCGTGGTCGTTCGCAGAGCCTTGAAGAAGCCTCAGGAGGAGCAGGAGAAGATGGAGGAGCTGATCTTTGACGTGGAGAAGCACAGCAGCAAAGAGCTCCGCCATTTTAAATACCTGAGTGTGTCCTTCAGCGCTCACCTGCTCGCATCCGAACGATTCATCTCAAAGGTGAGTGGGAAACGGATTTAAAATATACTAAATATACTCTTTTATCTCGGTCAGCAAAAAGGGTAAATGGCTTAACAAAGTTTAGATCAGAACAAGACAAAAGCTCAACGCTTCATCTAGTGTCTGCTTGTAGTATTTGAATAGAACCAGCCTTGTTAGTTTAGGTGCAGAAATATTAAAACTGTAAGATTAAATTAACTTTTTTACAAGACTTATCCATTTTAAAATTATTATTTTGTCTACGCCTTTAAAAAAAAGTCCATTGTTCGAATTAAATTAAATATTTTTTGTTTCGCAGGTGTCTGATCTAGAGGAGAGTGGAGGAGCTGATGAGGCTCTACAGCAGCTGCAGCAGAAGTACGCTTTGCTTTTTTAAACTAATTATTTACAGGAAGTGATTTTATTTATTTTTTTTACCAATGGTTTTGGTAAAGTAATGTTTTTACCAGAAAGTCATGCATTCCTTCAGTTAATGGTTCACTTTTTATTTCAGAATTATTTACAAAAAGACTAAAATACTGTTGATTTTCTGAGTAAATGACTGCAAATCATCTTTTCCTACAGGCTACTTGCTAATGTTTGTATATTTAGTTCGTGTAATTCCCCTGCTTGTTTGTATAATGTAATGTAACAAATCCCTGTTTTTGGCCTGCAGGATGTTGGAGGAGATCCTGGGGTACATCCACAGTGTGGCTCAGTGTGTGGAGCAGAATTCAGACAAACCCACGGCCAAATACTGGAGGGTGTTACTGAACAAGAACTACGACCTGCTCGACAAGGTCTAAAATATTCACTTGCATCCCTTTCAAAAACATACAAATAACATGAAAACGGTTCAGTATACTGTCTCCAGGTGTTATTTACATCTCTGTTTCCTGGTTTGTTACCCGTAGGTGAACGCTCTGCTGCCCCCCACCTCCTTCATCACCGTGACCCGGGGGCTGATGGGAAATGAAGTCCCGAATGTTCGAAGGAAAGCCCTGGAGCTGCTCAACAACAAACTGCAGCAGAAACAGCACTGGGACCAAGACCAGGTAGGCGTCGGTACAAGATTCAAGTATAAACAAAATATTCTCACCTGTCCTTCTCTCTGACTGTAATAATAGCTCTTCACTTCATCTAGTGGTGCACAGTGGTATGACAGGCTTTTTTTAAAACCTGTTTCCCTTACAGGTCTCGGCCCTCCTCTTGCTCCTCTCAGATCTTCAGAAGCTGGTGCAGACTTCATCAGAACCTCCTGTAAACCGTCAGACCGCTTTGTTCTCCCTGAAGCTCCTCTGTCGTCAGTTTGGTCCCTCGCATCAAGACCGATTCGTCCCCGTGATGCAGGTCTCCGTCAGTGTCGTCACGGCGACTGAAGAGGACCGTAATGTCATGGCCACAGCTCTACAGTGTGTGGCTGAGAGCATCACGGCTCTGAGGGCGCTGGCCGTACCTCACCTGCCCAGGTAAATGATTTTACTCCCACCTTTATGGCACATTTTAAAATCAGTTTAACTGTTTTATGTCATTAAGGCTTTATTGTCTGTTATTGTTTGACTGTTTTTAGTCCCCACAGAGTCCCAGGTTTATGATTTATTTTTCAGTATGCCTAATTAATAATGTTCTAATGGACAGTAAAGTAAGTTGATATATTTGTGTATATTCCAGCCTGATGCCGGGCGTCCTGAGTGCGCTCTCCGATCATAAGGACTGTCTCTCCTCAGAGCTGTACCTCCTCAGTGCAGTCACCGCTCTGCACCGTGTCACAGAGACTCTCCCCAACTTCATCAGCCCTTACCTGCAGGACACTCTATCACAGGTGAGACCACACCTGCTACAATGGGCTTGAGGCGGGGACAGATAAACTATATAAGTCTGCACTAAACATTGCAAAATGATCACACTATCTGTTTTGCAAAATTCTAAATATATCACAATAATTATTTTTTAATTTACTTTGGCTTTGTTTAAGTTCTCGTCTAGTCTTAAGTATGGATTTTAAATCCAATTGCCTATACTTAATTGAACTTGAGAATCAAAATATCGATATTGCTATATTTACCATGGTTATCGAATATTGAATGTTTTTCTCACATCGTGCAGCCTTATAAATAGCCTTATAAAGCTGATTTGATTTGTATTCTCAGGTGTGTCGTTTGACTCGTCTGGCGGAAGTGTCCTCTCTCGCTCCTCAGCTCTCGGTCCGTCTGGAGAGCCTCAGATCAACAATAGCTTCTAAAGTCCCGTCCAGAGTGTTGCTCCCCACGGTCTGCAAGGTCTACACCAGACTGCTCACAGACCAGAAGGTACAGAGAAGGGATAGTGAATATATGGGACATGTACAGAGGAGGGATATTGAACATATGGGACACGTACAGAGAAGGGATAGTTAATATATATGGGACATGTAGAGGAAGAGGACATGAAGTTAGTCTGTGTGAGAGGATTGGGGTTAGATAAGGGTTATAATGATTTCTATCCATCTGTAGAACCAGTTGGTGGCGCTTATGAGCATCCTGAAAGAGCACATTGGTCACATGGACAAGGATCAGCTGACTTTGCACCAATCAGAGCTCACCTCATTCTTCCTGACGGCACTGGACTTCAGAGCGCTGCACTGTCAGGTACCTCCCACCTGTCATGTGTATTTTTCATAATTTATATTTTCCTTTAGCTTCTCTCCTTTTTGACTGAATTCTTAGCATTTTTATAAGTAACATTCCAAAATGTCCAGAAGATAGCAGTTGTGTTTTTGTAGAAACATGTCCCTTAGTGAATGAATGTGAGAGTGAATGGTTCTCTGTCAGTGTGTGTGTGACTAACCCTGTCTCAGGCCCATAGTGGATGTGATGAACCCAATCACCCAACTTCCTTACTGACTTTTCAAACTAATAATCCAAATAACAAAATCTTTTGTTATTATTATTACATTTTTCTGATTGTAAATTTCAGAGTGATCTGGAGAAGGCGGAGAGGATCGAGGGATCAGTGATCGACTGTCTGCTCTCCATGGTCCTGAAACTGTCTGAGGTCACCTTCAGACCTTTGTTCTTTAAGGTAAACATATTAATACTAAATATATAATAATAGTTTCTTTCTAGTGGCACTCAGTCTCTTTAGATCCAGGTTTGTTTCTGATTTAGTTCTGCTAGGGAGATGGAATTTGGACCACCATTTAGTCCTGGTTTAGGCATAGTTTAGTCCTAGTTTAGATCTGGTTTAGACCGTAGATGGTGATGGCAGTGTCCCAGAAGTTAGTGCAGTTGGTTCGATTCTTGTTCTAGTTCATTCTGCTGCAGTGTCTTGTCTTGTCTTGTCTAGCTCTATATTATTCCTATATATATTTTTATATTTTCTATATGAATCCCATATATATATATATATATTTTTTTTCTTTTTGTCGTAGTTATTTGACTGGAGTAAAGTGGACCAGTCCTCGTCCAAAGAGCGTCTCCTGACCTTCTACCGGCTCACCGACTCCATCGCTTTCAAACTCAAGAGCCTCTTCGTCCTCTTTGCTGGGAACTTAGTCAAACCTGTGTCAGATCTGCTCAGACAGACTCAGAGCTCCCACCAGGGTAAGTCTGCATGTCCTCCCCGTATTTAATATGTAGCAGTTTCTTGTTTGGCTACATCATATCAGTCGTTCCTTTGAATATGTTCTTTATCTGGAGCTTCAGCCTGTCTCCTCCAAACACAGTCAACAATTTTCCAGCCTTTTGCCAGAGTTATGTGTGGAAAAAAATTAATTGCCCAGAAATTTTTAGCTGAAAATTTACTGGGAACATTATTATGTTTTCCCTTTGAGAAGTGTGCATTGTTTTGTTTCGTGTGGAGTAAATAAAGGTGACCCGTGATGTTCTGGTGTTGAGGTGAACAATGTGAATGTGGTGAGATTTGTTCTGGGAGTGCTGCCAGCATTCTGCCTTAGCCTGCCAAGGCCAAGGCAGAATGCTGACATCGCAGGAGTTCAATGTCCCATAGTTACTTAATATGAGAGAGAACAATCAGTCAGTGTGTGTCTCTAGTCCTTGTCACACACAGTTTCAGCAAATCACTGCTAACACATTCCCGGAATGACCAGCAAAATAGATTGTCCAGTGTTTACTTTAGCTTACCACTTAGCTTTCTGTAATACTTACTGGAGTTAGTTGGTTGTTAGCCTTAGTGAAAGAGAAACACCCCACACT
>JAVQKH010161490.1:0-13500 GCA_036025875.1 Mogurnda adspersa | reverse complement strand
TCATCTGCCCACGACTCAGTTGCTGATTCTGTTCCTTCCATTGGCCATTTTTGCTTAACAATTACAATCTAGCCCTTGTCAAAGTTGCTCAGATTTGTATGCTTGCCCATTTTCCATGCATTTTCTTATCACAATAACATAAATGACGGACAAAGTGTCTACTTAATGCCTGATAGGTACCTAATAGTTTGAATTTTGATGCACCCCAGCTGTAGTTACTCATTGGTTGTATGTCTACACAAATGCATTCAAATGTAACATATACACTATATTTCCAAAAGTATTGAGTCACCTGCCTTGACTCGCATATAAACTTAAGTGACATGACATTCTTAAACTATAGGGTTTAATATGACGTTGGTCCACCCTTGCAGCAACAACAGCTTCAACTCTTCTGGGAAGGCTTTCGACAAGGTTTAGGAGTGTGTTTATGGAAATTTATTACCTTTCCTCAAGAAGTGCATTCATCAGGTCACACACTGATGTTGGACGAGAAGGCCTGGCTCTCAGTCTTTGCTCTAATTCATCCCCAAAGGTGTTCAATCGGGTTGAGGTCAGAACTCTGTGCAGGCCAGTCAAGCAAACTCTGTCGTCCATGTCTGTATGGACCTTGCTTTGTGCCCTGGTGCACAGTCATGTTGGAACAGGAAGAGGCCATCCCTAAACTGTTCCCACAATGTTGGGAGCATGGAATTGTCCAAAATCGCTTGGTATGCTGAAGCATTCAGAGTTCCTTTCACTGCAACTAAGGGCCCAAGCCCAGCTCCTGAATAACAGCCCCACACCATAATCCCCCCTCCACAAAACTTTACACATGGCACAATACAGTCAGACAAGTATCGTTCTCCTGGCAACCGCCAAACCCAGACTCATCCATCGGATAGCCAGATGGTAAAGTGTGATTCGTCACTCCAGAGAACGCGTCTCCACAGCTCTAGAGTCCAGTGGTGGCGTGCTTTACACCACTGCATCTGGCGCTTTGCATTGCACTTGGTGATGTATAGCTTGGAAGCAGCCGCTCAGAAATGGAAACCGATTCCATGAAGCTCTCTACGCACTGTTCTTGAGCTAATCTGAAGGCCACATGAAGTTTGGAGGTCTGTAGCGATTGACTTGCAGAAAGTTGCCAACCTCTACGCACCGAAGCATCCTCTGACCCTGTCCCGTCATTTTACATGGCCTACTGAGTTGCTGTTGTTCCCAGTTGCTTCCACTTTGTTATACCACTGATAGTTTGCTGTGGAATATTTAGGAGTGAGGAAATTTCACGACTGGACTTATTGCACAGGTGGCATCCTATCACAGTACCACGCTAGAATTCACTGAGCTCCTGAGAGCAACCCATTCTTTCTCAAATGTTTGTAGAAACAGTCTGCATGACTTATACACCTGTGGCCATGGAAGTGATTGGAACATCTGATTTCTATTATTTGGGTGGGTGAGCGAATACTTTTGGCAATATAGTGTATGAGAAAACCATTCAATATCTGATAACATATTGCAATACTAATATTTTTGCTATATTTTGATGCAAGTTCAAAGTTTTTATAAAATAAATCCAAAGTAGGACTAAATTAAGCAAATCATGAGTAAAACTTGACTTGTGACACCAATCACACAACCACATTCATTCATAGTCAATGTAAGTGTCTTGCCCAGGGGCACAACGACAGCATGCGCTCGGATGGGAATTCAAACCGGCGGCCCTCTGGTTGCAGGGCCGCCACTAAGCCCTTGCTGCTCCCAAATCATGACTAATAGGAAAATGATCTCATCAGTGTAAATCTATGACAAATTAAAAACAATAGCGATATTGTGATGTTAAAATTGTTGCAATATTATAATATTGATGATATTACAATAATAATTTTGTTGGGCTCTTATCTACACGTGTCCATGAGGAACAAAACATCTTTTTTTGATTTAATTTTCATTATTCGCCTCAGAAGCACCAGACTTTTGTGACTAAAATTTTACAAAAGATCACAAAAATGTGTTGAAAATATTCCGATATGAATCAAACCAGCCCTTCATAATAAAAGTCCAACATAACTCATCACTTAGATCAAAATAATGTGACTTTTTCAGTATTTTAGAGTTAAACTTGAGACAAAACTTTTAAAGCTGCACCAATTGATTGTGTGAAACAGCAAAAAAGCAAAAACACTTTTATTTCAAACAAAAAAAAAAATTAAAATAATTAATTTTTTCTGTAGCTCGTGCATGTATCAACCAATCAGAACGCTCCTGTTCTGTGGAAGTGTGTGATTGCCTAAACAGTTGGGACCCTTGCTCTAAAACAAAAATCCTTATAATACAGCCCAGAGGGTCTCAAAGTCTGTTCTTTTCTCAGATGACTTTTGTTATGCTGAACTATTGACCAAAAAATGTTCAATTAGAAGAAAAAAAAAAGAGTTTAATATCAACAAAATTAGTTTTTTTCCAGATTGGTACAAATTTTGGTTCTTGTTTTTTTTACGGGACATGTTTTTGGATGTGTCTCTCCAGCATTTCACTGTCTCTGAACATGCGTCCACAAAACGCACAGTCCATGTCCCCCGTGTCCTCTAGGTCTTCCTCTAACCTATCAGCACTGTCACCACTCTCAGCACTGTCACCACTCTCAGCACTGTCACCACTCTCAGCACTGTCACCACTCTCAGAACTATAGGACCCATCAGAAGTGTCCAAACTCGAACTCCAAGTACTTTCAGACCCATCCTCGTCTCCATCACCGAAATTAAGATTTAGGCAATTGTTCCGCAAACCTTTGTGCTGGTTGTGGTTGTTCTGCGGTTCTCTCAGATGCTCAGACATGTGCTCCAGAAGTGCGCGCACGGCGCTGAAGTCCTGCCCACAGATGAAGCACCTACATCCGAAGTCAGAACGGTGGTTTTGGTCTCCTCTTTGGGCCACGTTCTTGGGGGTCTGGACTAACATTTGACCCGGGTCTCGGCCATAGTTGTGTTCCAAGAGAAGGGTGTCGCAGCGGAAGCTTTGCCCGCAGACGGAGCATTGTGGTTGGGCATGGAGCGGTGGGTGAGAGGGGGGTCTCTGGAGGTGGTTCTGGAGCGTGGATCCGCATCGAGGGCAGTATCTGAAGCTCTGAAGGTCTAAGAAAGGCTTGATCTCCAGCTCCTCCTCCTCCGTTTTCACACAAAACACAAAATCTGCAAAGTACAAGTTCACATGAGTCTAAATCCAGGACCCATATTTAAAAGGGTCTGAACTGTTGGGTGGGGACATGTGAATATGAAATAGTTTACACATTAATTTTGTTTTGGTGCTAAATATAAATCTGTGTCCTAAATTCCAGGTGAATCTTACCTGAGTGTGCAGCTCCGCCCACTGTGCCCTGCTCCTCTTTCACCTGGTTCACCTGCCTCAGACCCAAACCTAAAGAATCAGAGTTTATTAGAATGATCATCATTATCCAAAATACTATTAAACTAAACCAGAACTAAATTGGCCTGGCAAGCCAGAGTCTCAGCCGAGTTGCTCTGTATAGAATATAGCACTCGCGTCTAAAAAGGGTCTTAAACTGTAATAAAAGTTGTAGTTTGTTTTATGAATTTAAAAAAAGAAAAGAAAAAAAAACGTAATAGTCAATTTTAGGTCTAATCTAGGTCTAACCTGGGTCCAGATTCTGCTGAAACAGTTCCATCAAGTCCAGAACCGCCTCCTCCAGTCTCTGCTCCAACACCGCCCGGACACATGGCTCCAGCCCGGGGTCCAGCACTGCGCTAAGGCGAGCCCGGACCGCGTGCTCCAGCCGCTGCATCTAACCCGAACTAGGACCGGATCAGAACCGGGACTAAACCAGGACCAAATAAAAAAAGTGAACTCTCTCTGCACGACTGTCCCCGGTGATTTACGGCAGCTCGGACCATATCACGAAGTGCTTTTGAATGTGTAGTTTAAACAGGTCTAAATCACGTCAGAACCAGGACTAAACCAGGACTAAACCAGGCCCAGGTCAGAACCGTAAACCCCGCGTGAAACCTCCACATTCTTCTTCTGTGTTTACAGTCGTTTGAACAGGTCTGCATCAGCGCCCTCTACTGCTGCGGAGAGGCAACGACGGGACCTCGCCAGGCCTAAAATATTTTATCCTTTTGACTATAATACTACGGTGAAAGCAACACAAAAAAGTAAAAATATTTTTTCTGTATAAAACTGTTTTGTGTTTGGATTTTTGTAATTCTTTTTAGTAAAATTTAAAAAGGATAAACCATAAAATATTTTTTCACAGCCTTGTTTGCTCATATTTACCAAAGGTGCCAATAATTCTGGGACTTAAAACCACATTCAGACGTGAGGTAAGTTTTATTTGCATTATAAATAAATTACAATAAATTGAAATAAAAAAGGAGCCTTGAGATTGATTGGTCAGTCCGGTGCCTCCTGCATGCTGATTGGCTCCTGGGATGTACAGGAAGAATTTCTGTGATTGGACGAGTGGAAGAGGGTCATGAGGTCACGGAAACGTAGTCCGACCTGAGTCAAAGACACAAGGCACAGGTTAATCATTATTCAGTACAATTCAAAGTTTATTTATATAGCACATTTAAAGTGCTTTACAGGATAAAATACAAATAAAATCCTCACGAAATAGTGAAATCTATAAAAGAGTTTTAACAGAATAAAAGCCAGTAAAACAAAGTCTACCCCTCAACTGAAGTTAAAGCAAGAGTTATCACAAAATAAGCAGAAGCAATATCTGTATCGCAAAAATCTAAATATATAATGCCATGGTTTTTCATCTGACATAAATTTACACAGTTAAAATCATTCTTCCTATTAGAGCAGGGGTCTCAAAATCAAATCTGCTAGAGGCCATATGTTTGTCCTGTCACTAGAGGGCCACATATGGGTTCAGGTAGGCTATAACTTAAAGGTCCCATATCATGCTTTTTTGCACATTTCACATATTATTTTGGATACATTTAGGTTACTATTTTACATTTTGCATCATCAAACACTCAATAGTTATCTAATACAAGCAGTTTTGATCAAGACCAAACCATTTGTTCCCATTTTTGGGGGGTTTACAAAAAAAACTCTAACCACTTTTTTACTTCTTCTGGACATAAACAAAGCCTGACACCCTCAGAGCCAAGTAACTAACAGTTCACCAGTCTGTCCCCCGATGGTGTCCAGTCTCCTCTGCGCCTCCACTGTCTGTCCCCCGATGGTGTCCAGTCTCCTCTGCGCCTCCACAGTCTGTCCTCCGATGGTGTCCAGTCTCCTCTGCGCCTCCACAGTCTGTCCCCCAATGGTGTCCAGTCTCCTCTGCGCCTCCACAGACCGGGCTGAGATGTCACGGTACTGTTCTCGATCTGTGAGACTCTCTGTAATCTATTCAGTCGGTCACTCACATCCCTGAAGCACCCTTTAATTTCCACAGACAGCAGCTGGGTGAATTTGCTGGCACCTGTCTAACAAATCTTCCGATAGGTCAGGGCAATCCCCAGGCCAAGGAATAGCAACCCCGCTATCAAAATTCCAAATATGAATAAAACTTCCACATCCTCCACGGACAGGACTTCCAGGCACAGGACTTGCAGCTGTTCCAGGTCCTCTGCAAAAGTCCCGTCCGGGCAGGCAGGCTCCCTGGTGAACCTTTCCTTGAGAAAATCTTGTCAATAGCGCTGAGTGACCAGTTAATCAATTCCATTTTTGAATATTTTCAGGAGCACAGCAAGCAGGTGGTCAAAAGAAAAGTCTGACAGGACAAAAAAACAAAACAAAACAAGAGCAAGCACTAGGCAGAGCGGGAGCAGTGGGGAAACACATCTGCACTGTGCAGCACAGGAAGTAGAATATAATCAGATATGTTGTTCAATGGTGGTGGCAACAATACTTCTGGATGTGTTTAATGACAGTGCAGGAGCAGGCAGGCCCAATTTGTGGTTTGCCCCCATTTCTGACATCTTTAACAGGTCGACTCCAAGTGCACAGCACAGAATGCTCAATGATATAAAAAAAAAAAAACCTAGAGTGTCAGCTAGAGACTTACAGAAATCACTGGCACACGCCAAGATCTCTGTTGACACATCTACAATACGTAAAACATTAAACAAGAATGGGATTCATGGAACAACGCCACGGTGGAAGCCATTGCTGTCATAAAAACATTGCTGCACGTTTAAAGTTTGCAAAAAAGCACTCAGATGCTTCACAGCACTACTGGCAAAATATTCTGTGGACTGATAAAACCAAAGTCAAATTGTTTTGGAGGAACACACGTCATTAGTGGAGGACAAATGGAACAGCACACCAACATCAAAACCTTGTCCCCACTGTAAAGTATGGTGGAAGGAGCATCATGGTGCAGGGCTGCTTTGCTGCTCAGTGCCTGGACAACTTGCTATCATCAATGGAAAAATGAATTCACAAGTTTATCAAGATGTTTTGCAGGAAAACCTGAGGCGATCTGTAAAACAGTTGAGGATGGGTGCTGCAACAGGACAATGACCCAAAGCACAGAAGAAAATCAACTTCAGAATGGTTTCAGAAGAATAAAATACACGTTCTGGAATGGCCCAGTCAAAGTCCTGACCTAAACCCGATTGAGATGCTGTGACATAACCTCAAGGAAGCTATTCACACCAGACATCCAGGAATATTGCTAAACTTCCGCAGTTTTGTAAAGAGGAATGGTCCAAGATTCATCCTGATCATTGTGCACATCTAATCTGCAACTAGAGGAAACGTCTGGTTGAAGTTATTGCTGCCAAAGGAGGGTCAACCAGCTTCTGAATCCAAGGGTGTACTTACTTATTCCTCCCACTGTATATAAAAAATAATTGCGTGTTTTAAGATTATGTAATAATTCAGTATAAAACTAGTTTTGCGGGCCAGATTACACGTTTTTGATATTATGCTGGACAGCGAGGGAAGGTGGGCCGCAAGTTTGAGACCCCTGTATTAGAGCCTTATAAATAATGAAAATATACATTTTAGTCATGATTTCCTTACTTTAATTCCACTTTGCCTTGTCTTGTCCTCATTTAGTCTTAAGTTTTGATTTTTTTAAAAGATATTTTTTAGGCCTTTTATGACAAGACAAGATAGTGCGTTTAGGAAATCAGGGAGAAAAGTGAGTGTGATATTCGGCAAACTGTCGTGAGTCGGATTCGAACTCAGGATGCCAGGGTTGCACACTCTACAGACTGAGCAAAACCACGGCCCTTAAGTTTTAATTTTGAAGTATATTAAGTTATGTTTTTAAATAAATAGTTAGATATATACAGCTCTTGTCTGTGCCAAAGTTGCCCTGTTCTGAGGCAGACTGACCTGAGCCGTGGACTTGTCTCCGAGCTGGAGTGACACATCTCTGAAGGTTTTCCTGTTCGCTCCTCGGTGTTTAACAGCCATAAGCAGCACACGGTCGGACTCCCTTAAACACAATATAACCGTGAGACAGCGCCACAACCAGGATACACAGGAGACTGCCTTGAACACAACAAAATGGTCTGAACCCAGTCTAAACAAGGACTAAACCAGATCTAAACCAGTCTTACCTGGTCCACACCACCGTTTTTTTCCCGTTCCTCACACAGATGTTTTTAGCTCTGACCACCGCCGCCTCCATTTTTGGTCCTTCTCTGACATCACTTCCTGGTCTCAGGGGCTCATTGGAAATGCAGTCCTGTTTTGTCTCTGTGTCTGTCTGCCCCTGAAGCTCATGGGAAACTGAGTCTGTGTCAGATTCCGGATCCCGATAGGACGATGAGGGGCTTTTGGACAAAGTCGACACCACGTCACACTCTTCCTTCTCAACCTCCTCCTTTTGCGTTCTGATTGGTTCATTGTCTGTTTCATCCTCAGTACTCGGACCTAAACTGGTTCTAGGTGGATCATAACCAGTTTTGGGTCCATTCTCTGCGGATGGGTGCAGCAGTATGAACCCGATGCGTCTGAAGTCCAGCTGGCCTTTGGGGAGCCGCGGTGGGAAATGTGTTTTTGCCGGGAAAGGTCCAGACCAAGGGGAGCGCAGGTGGGTCAGGTGACTGCTTCGGGAGAGCGGATGGGAGCAGGGAGCCGTAACATCAGAGTGTGAGCGGAGCATGAAGGCGTGGAGAACCGGGAGACTCCTCTAAAAAACAACAGAAGAAAGTCAGACTGGACACCTGTAAGAGCTCTCACTGACCTGCATCTCTGGGCCTTTACACTTTCACTTTTATTTTTTAGTATTTTATTATTGTGGTATTTTATATTTTAGAAACGCTTGGGATCCTGAGATACCTGCTGAGGATGCAGAGGGGTTCCCCCCCCTCCCGACAAGTCTCTTGCCACCAAGCCTCTAAGGTGCATTTTCTAACCGATAAATGAGTACCATGCCCATGTTGCTATAGCAGTTTCTGTTTGTAGCATAGCATCTTTGATGTTTATTCCACCTATGTTAGTTTTTTTTTTTTTTACATTCTTTTTCAAAATAACTCACTATACTAATCACAACCAAAATTTTAATCTGAGACTCAAGTGAACAAAAAGAACCTACTATGAGCCATAGAGGCATGCAGCGCTCCTCTCTCTCCACTGGGGGGCGCTCTTCTGTCTGTGGGGAACAGGCACTGGGCATTGGCCACAGCACCCGATGGAATCTGAACGCCTGCAAGACACACATTCAACACCACACAAAGACCATGAAACACAGTGAAAGTGCTGCGCTGGAGCTGGACAGCTGCAGGACACACTGCACTGTCCTTTCTTTCATTCAGTTTTTGCTGCTCTTTCTCACAAAAATATGACAATGGTTATATCTGAACATTCTCCCTATGTGCTATAGAGCACTATATAATGGGCGCTATTTAGAAATGGTGAATCTCTATAAAAAAGTAGTGCAGTCAAAATTTCCCACAATACATCAATGACTGTCACTAGACGGTCAAATATAGACCATAAAGCTTTGTGAGTTTTGCAGGAAAACAGTGTGACCGTAACATGTCTTTAAACTGTACAAAACATGTTTGAATGAAACGAGACACAAAAACACAATCAATAAAAGGTTCTAATATTTTTAAGATGTTACTATGCAAAACTGCTAAAGCTAGCTTACCTTAGCTTGTATAGACATATATATTTCCAATGGTACAGCTGCAATTATCCAGTCTGTTTTGCTCTTTAATGTGAGAAAACTGTTTAAAATGACATGTAAGATTCCATCAGACGAGTTTAGACAAGTGTTTTTCACACATACACCAGATTCACGTCATTGTAACTGAAAAATAGTGAGTGTCTAAACTGTTCAGTACACTGCACTCCATAGTCCACTATGTAGGGCTACACTATATAGTTATTGAGGGGTGAGGGACTAGGGAGGACGTTTAGACACAACCATGGTAATGTAGTTGTTCCGTTACCTTGACAATGTTGTCTCCGTTACCAGGGCGACAGCACTCAAGGATGCGGCGTCGGACTTGGACCAGAGACTTCCTCAGGATCAGCTCAGAAACCAGTCTGACTGGATCACTGCTTCCGTCCAGGTGCCTCAGACCTAACACCAGCAGACTGAGAGACACACACTTTAGGACCACATTAGGGATGCACCGATACCGATACTGGTATCTGATGTCAGAGGTGATACAGGCCCAGCAGCTGGATCGGTGAATGAGGCTTGGAGCTGATCTAATTTATTACACTTTATCCTAATTATAAGTAGATAAATAACACTGTATATTACACTGTAATTCACTAATTAAAATTATTAATGGCTCTTTTAATATACTTTTAATTATTAAGTTATAAGTGAAAATGTATCCACAAAGTCCATGTACCGGGATTGCTATCGGGACTGAAGAAGTCGAATCGATGCATCTCTAGTCCAGACCTAGTTAGTCATAGTTAGTTTAGTCCTGGTTTAGTCCTCACCAGTCCTCGGCTGCAGTAAAGGCAGCCGTCCTGCGGGGGCAGTACAGCTCTGGATCCAGATTGACGCAGGGCAGGAGCTCAGGATAGAGGAAGACCGCACGAGTCGCAAAAATCCAGGCAAGTTCTGCTGGTAACACCGTGAGGGACTGGTCTGCAACAGAAGAGTTTAAACCTGTTTTAGTCCTGTTTTAGTCCTGTTTTAGTCCTGTTTCACCTCTGTCTGTCTGTCTGTGACCCCTCTGTGGTCTCCTCTGTAGAGCCCCCTCTCTTTGTGGAGCGGCCCCAGGACGTGAGCTCCTCTCTGGGCTCAGATCTCAGTCTCAGGGCCGTAGTCTCTGGATCTTTGCCCGTGTCTTTTGTTTGGACCAAAGACGGCTCAGAGCTGGTGGACGATGGTCACGTCAAAGCCTCCGTTGATAACAAATGTTCAGTTTTAAACATTCGAGACACTCTGATGTCTCACGGAGGAACATACATCTGCGAGGCCAGGAACAGAGCCGGATCGGACCAGACCCAGGCCCAGGTCCAGGTCTCAGGTTGGTCTTTCTCTTTATATTGCTTCTGCTCGACTGGACCGAGAAGAACCGGGAGGACCCAAAACCATACGCAGCACAGAGGTCAAACGAGAAATCTAAAGATCGTACACAGAGGTCATACGAGAAAACTAAAGAGCGTACACAGAGGTCATACGAGAAAACTAAAGAGCGTACACAGGGGTCACACGAGAAAACTAAAGGGAGTACACAGAGGTCATACGAGAAAACTAAAGAGCGTACACAGGGGTCACACGAGAAAACTAAAGGGCGTACACAGAGGTCATACGAGAAAACTAAAGAGCGTACACAGAGGTCACACGAGAAAACTAAAGAGCGTACACAGAGGTCACACGAGAAAACTAAAGAGCGTACACAGAGGTCACACGAGAAAACTAAAGGGCGTACACAGGGGTCACACGAGAAAACTAAAGAGCGTACACAGAGGTCACACGAGAAAACTAAAGAGCGTACACAGAGGTCACACGAGAAAAACTAAGCTAGATAGAGGTCATACGAGAAAACTAAGCGTACACAGAGGTCACACGAGAAAACTAAAGAGCATAAACAGAGGTCACACGATACAACTAACGGGCGTACACAGGTCATACGACAAAAACTAAGCTAGATAGAGGTCATGCAAGAAAACTAAGCGTACACAGAGGTCACACGAGAAAACTGAGCGTACACAGAGGTCACACGAGAAAACTAAATGGTGTAAACGGAGGTCACACGAGAAAACTAAAGAGCGTACACAGAGGTCACACTAGAAAACTAAAGAGCGTACACAGAGGTCACACGAGAAAACTAAAGAGCGTACACAGAGGTCACACGAGAAAACTAAAGAGCGTACACAGAGGTCACACGAGAAAACTAAAGAGCGTACACAGAGGTCACACGAGAGAATAAACTAAATATATTCTTTATTGACGATAGACCTTTGTGTTAAAGTTAAAGAGTTGCCAGAATTACTCTGAGACCTCTGTGGAAGCCTGCGTACAAACTTGGGTGAACCGCAGCAGGATCCTGGTCCAGACCTTGTCCAGTCATGGTCCAGACCTGGTCCAGAACTGGTCCAAGCTTCAGTGTTTTTGTCTAACATCTGTTTTTGCTCAAAGCGGTTGTATAAATGGCTGATGGTTTGTGAAAGTGTGTGAAAATGTGTGTGATGCTGTAAATGAGCTGAAGGAGCTGGAGATATTTAGTTGGATGTTGTTTATGTTTATATTTATATATATGTTTTTTTATTTGAGCCCAGTTTGGTCTTGAATTAAATGATAATTGTGGTTTTGTTCCTTGGCTTGTTATACTAGTTTAGTAAGTTTAAACCTGGTTGAGTCCTGGTTCGGACCTGGTTTAGTTGATCTAACATAAACACTGCTATAGTGAGTCTGGCGCTGGTTTGGTTGATCTCTTTTTTGCTCAGGTTTTGGTTGAAAACGTTTTGGTAAAGGCAAGTTTGTGAAAATAACTTCTGCTGCTGTTTTAAAGATCTCCTGTTTACTGTTTGAGCCTGATTTTTGTTCACACCTGGTTCAGTCCTGGTTTAGTCCTGGTCTAGTTCTGAATGTTCCTGTCCTTTGCATCATCATTCTTCATTCATTTATCTGTCATTTGTTGATGTGATTCTGTTTATTCTGAATTGTTTGGTTTTTTATTTAGTCCTGGTCTAGTCCTGAATGAGACTATCCTGTCTATCATCCGTTCTCATTCATTTGTGTGTATAAGTTTTAGTCCTGGGTTAGTCCCATTTTGTATTAACCCTTTGTACTTCATTCACTGGTTATTATTGTTTTCCTACACTTATAATTTTTATATTTTATAATAATTCTGGAAACACATTATTAAAATGCTACTTTTAGTCCTGGTTTAGACATGGTTCAGTCCTGGCCTGGACCTGGTTCAGTCCTGACCTGGACCTGGTTTAGACCTGGTTTGGTTCTGGTTTGGACCTGGTTTAGTTCTGATTGAGACCTGGTTTGGTCTTGTGAAGTGATTATTACTAATTTCTTCATCATGTGACTGTAGGACATTTTTAACCCATCACTGCAGTTAACATGTGCTTTTGACTAACTTCACTAAACTCTTGGCTCTAAACATCAGGACGGGTTTTGTGACGTGTTTTCGTGGACTTCACGTCTTTCTGTCTCATCTTCATTTTTTTAAAACTCATCCTTCATGCCTCATGATACGATGCTACGCTAACGTCTGGCCTTTCTTGGGATTTCAGAAGAAAATGTTGCTAATGCTGCTTTTGTGTTACAACGACAATTTCTTGTTGTCTTCAATGTCTTTTTTTACAGTGCCACATTTACAGTAATTATTTTTCTTTTTTACTCAGTAACTTGTCTTTTTTCTTAATTTGCAGCTGATTCGTGTACAGTTCTTTCGACCTGATTCTATCTTCTTGCCTTAACTCCACAGAACCACCTAAGTTTGTGGTGAAAATGTTGGCATCCTCCTTCGTGAAGCAGAGAGATAGTCACCGGTTTGAGTGTGATTTGGCCTGTCCTCACGGTGTCACCGTGACCTGGTTTAAAAACGACAAACCCCTCGCAGACGGAGGCAACTACCGCATTGCGCTCCTCGAGTCCACCGTTTATTGTCACCTCAAAACCATCAAAGAGGAGGACAGTGGGGTCTACACCTGCGAGGCACGCAACCAGGCGGGCTTCGCCTCCTGCAGCTCTGTGCTGTCTGTGCAAGGTCAGGACAACACGGAGAGAACACACTTGAAAAACATGTAAAAACAAACCGATAAAAACATGTACAAGCACTTAAAAAATGGACAAAAAACACGTACCAAAAAAAACAATGCATCATGAAGCCCTCGAGTGGAGTTTATGTGCGTCTTGTTTCACATGGACCACCTTCCTGAGTTAGGGCTGGACTTCTCACGTTCAACAGAAAATCCAAAATATCAAATATCAGCTTATCTCAAAATATCGGAAAAGGGTTAGCCGTACTCTAACTGTCGGAAAAATGTTAGCTTAACGTAAACTGTCGGAAAAATGTTAGCTTAACTCAAACTGTTGGAAAAATGTTAGCTTAACTCAAACTGTTGGAAAAATGTTAGCTTAACACACACTGC
>JAVQKH010158791.1:0-10437 GCA_036025875.1 Mogurnda adspersa | reverse complement strand
GAGACCACCCGCGGAGGGTGAGAGGGGATTTTTTTTATATATATATATATATATATATATATACATATATATATACACACACACACAATATTCAACATGATTATTGAAAAGGTTTTTCTCATTTCATGCAGCTACATAATAAGGTAGTACTTGATATAAAGACTTTGGACATGAGGTTATCTTGTGATTTGTCTTACCATTGGGGTCCTCCCAGTCCTTGTACCTTTTTTTGTACTGGGTCAGCCGGTCATTTGTCTGAGCGCCCATCGGTTTGGACAGGTTACGGAACGTCTTGGGGTTGTTCAGGTCAAGCTCCTGGACCAAAACAACAGTGCTTAGTAATTAGTCGCCACTAGATGGAGTTGTGTTAGAGCAAAGCCATTTCAGAGCACTGACCTCTGAGTCGAAATCAGCCAGGATCCAGGGGAACACGGGGTACTGCATGAGGTCGTTATAGGATCGTCCGGCCAGCGTGTTCAGATGCATCAGGTACTGGAAGTTACTAATCTCTCCTCGCTGGGCAAACACAGAGACATTTAGAGACACTAACCCAGTTTTACCTGGATTTAACTTTAAAGCAGAGGTTAAAAAGTCCTACCTCCCATCTTTGAGTAACAGATTTCTCTCCGACCAAAGTGCTAAGAAGTCCAGACCTGACAGAAAATATAAGACAAATGTAAATATTTGTATATATTTAATATAGTGTCTGAGCTGTAGAGGTCTTACCCCTGCTCCACACTGGTGTTGGGTCTCTGTCCAGACACTGACTCTGAGCTGTCTGCCAGAGACGGCACCACTGCCAGAAACCTGCAGCAATCAACCAAAAATAGCAGTAAGGATTTGTTTCTATAGAATAAAGCAGCACTAACATAATGTGTTAATTAGAGCTGAAATAAATAACACTGAAATATTAACATGTAAAATCTTCAAAACTAAATATTAATCACATTTAGTGTGTGGTACCTTTGATAAACTTTGTTGCGAACTCCTTTCTGGAAGGCTAATAAATAGTTTCTGCCATCGGCTGAGAAGACCTCCACTGCCATTGGCTGAAAGAAAAGACACTGACTCAGTTGTTTTATTAAATTGCACCGACATAAAACACAGAGGTTCTGCAGTGTAAGATGTCTAGAGTGTACAGGTGTATATGTGTAGCAGTTCCCACCTGTAATAAGTAACGTCTCTTGTGCACCTCCTTAATGTCTTCGTAGGCAAAGATGCTGCAGGTCCTCTTCAGCTGGCTCTGGCCCTGTCTGGCTCCTCTGGGAATGATGGGCTCATGCAAACTTTCACAACAAATACAAACATGAAAATATTTTAATGGATGAGGATATACAGAGTCTCCCACGTACAACCAAACATATGTAAGTGCATACCCATTTAAGGCCCTCTCTCCCCCCTAAAAGCTGAGTTTGCAAAATAGGGCCACTTTAAAATTCCTGAGTGTACAAGTATATATGAGCTGAATATAAACTAAGAATGATTTTGCATCCTCAGCTTTATCTAACCGCAGCAGTGTGTCTATTCAGAGAAAGAAAAGGCTTCCAGTAGCATCAGACAGACACAGCAGAACCTTATTACAGGTCAGCTCTGAAGGAACATACTTTGGGGGCAGTGTGTCGATGTCCCGGATCTCTCTAGACACAGTCATAGTAAAGCCGTCGATCACGTAAAAGTGCTCCTTCCCAAAAAGCAGCAGGCCCTCGCTGGTGTCCAGGCCCTGCACCCTGGCGCATCGGTACATGTGCTGGATCTGAAACATCCACAGACCTTCAGAACACAGCTCACTGGGGCCAACAAGGAACTACAGCCCAACATAAAAAACTAACTAACTATTAAACCATTACACATTATTCGTCTCTAAGACTGTATTAGAGATCTGAGTAAAGCTGACCTTCTCCCCCTCCTCCAGCAGCCTCAGCAGTGACGTGTTGTCTGGCCTCTGCTCGTCCTCCAGGGCTCCGGACTCCAGCAGCTGGTCCTGGCTCTGCTCCAGACTGTCCTCGTCAGCACCATCTGCTGTGGAGCGGGAGCGCTTCAGAGGGGCCTTCACCAGACCTGCTCCCAACAAGAATACATGTGATCATAGATACAAGATCCTAGACCACTCATACAGATGGAGGGTTGGTCCAACAGGACCCAGAACTCATTTTACTGTATAATGATCCATCAGGTGTAGGAAGGAAGTAGGGATGCACAAAGTGCACCTTTGACCTCTTACTCTCACCTTTGACCCGGGCGATGGTGTCCTCTCCGTGTTCAGGCTCCTGTTGGTTGGTCTCTCCCTCGGAGGTGGGCTCCACAGAGTGCTGGTACATGCCTGGGTTTCCACTCAGCAGACGCATGTAGTACTCTCTACTATCATAGCTGATGGCGCGCCGGTACCTCAGAGGCTTCTGCAATTACACATCATATATTTACTGTTAAGTTTTTTCTCAATCATCACCTCAGTGGATATCAACCTCAGCTTAGGTCTTAGTTGGTACAGTGGTTAACCCTGTGAGCTGAGGCTCTAACTGTAAGAGGTACCTGTGCAGAGCCAACAGTACCAACAGTACTGCTCTCAGTCTCGGGGATGTACGGGTAGTGAATGTAGAACATGTCGTTGCGGACCATCTTCTTCCTCATCCGGCAGGGCCCCTCTGTCATCTCCAACACAAACTTGTCGAGGTGGGATCCGATGGGAGGCCCCCAGAGGCCCCGCTCCCTCAGCAGCTCATACTCCTTAGATGCCCACTCCTCAGTCACGTACTTCAGGGTATTCTGCTGCCGCTGCAAACACCAACAATTATCAGTTACAAGCAGTAATAGTGAAAGAATTCTTTATGTACTGAACAAATAACATCAGAGGAAAAAACAGTGTTGTCAGTCAGCTTAAAATTGTTTTGTCTTGGTATAGAAAGTACATTTTTAAGTTTTCTTTTGGGGCATTATGTGGCTCCTTTTAAATTTATGCTAAAATAAATAGAAAGTACAGTTTCAACTTCCCTCTATTGTATTAAAATTTAATTATTTTGGCCTTGTGGGTGACAGGCAGATAATATTGTTTTAAATGTACTCAAATCTGGCAGTGCCCACCTTAGTACCAGTACTCTGTAGCTGAATACTGTACAGGGGGCAGGTATTAAGGCAGAAAAGAACCAACCAAAGCATTCAAAGCGCAAACGGTCAGCACTTAGAGTATTTCAATAGTTGCATGTGTTATTATTGCGATACTCAGCCCTACTCAGAATGTGGGTTGACTGTGAAATCCATTAACTAACTGATTTTTTATTGTGCTTTGTGAAAGGTACCTCCTGGTGTTCCTTATAGTGCATGGCAACGAGGTCCCGCACTACGGCTATGTGCGTGAACATCCACTGGAAGGTCTCCTGAAACAGAGGAACCGTGTCAATACTCCATCCCAGACTCTCCCAGACCAGCCCTGTGTTAGCGTTTATTGTTACCTGTGCAGACATGCTGTTCTTGTTCAGGCTGTTCTCTTTCTTGTTGCGTCTTCCCCCGGTCAGTTTGGACAGGCCAAAGCCGCTGCTTACCCGGGACAACTTGGACTGGGTCGCTGGCACCACCACCTCCCCACGACTGATACACTTCTTCTCATAAGCTACAATTAAGAAAGGGTTATTGTTAAATATATAATAAAACATTATATTAATAAAAAAAAATTGGCAATTTTAGATGAACATTTATTTTGTTTTAGAAAGGTTATATTTATTGGAAACCTCTTTTTGGGATCAGTTGCTCTCTCTGCTAAAAATGCTTAGATGCATGGCCCCTTTAAGGCTGGCCTTGTCCACCTAACAAAGTAGGGATACTTGACCTATCTAGGTAGGTTGTGAGGTGAACCCAAGCATTTTTAGCTCCTGAGAAGGTTAGTGCATACAGAATTACTAAATGTGTGAATGAAACAAAATATAAATCCAGGTATGTTTTTGATGAAGTAACATTTTAACTCATCCCTCTAGATAAATAAGCAGGTAATTATTTGGTTGATATCCAGTCCTTACCGAGGTGGTTCTGCCAGCTCTTAAGGGCAGGCTCCTCCAGGGCGGGCCGCGCGGTGCTGATGTCCACGTGTCCCCGGTCGTTGCAGGGCAGAGACACTTTAAAGATGTCCTCCAGCATCTGTCTTTTACTGTGCATGAGCTCCATCCACACGCGGTTCACTGCCTTCAGGAGCAGCTGTCGGCCTGCATGGGGAGCATAGGAGTGGGGTTAAAGACTGACTGTGTGTGGCTTTATAAATATGAATGATGAATGTGACTCTGACCCTCGCTGACGTCCTGGCTGTGGGAGCAGTCCACCTCGTTCTCAGAGGACATCATGACATGCCAGGTGGTCATCCGGGCCTCCGCCTCCAGCCCGAAGCCCTCCACACTGCTGTAGGAGCGCACGCACAATCTAAAATCTGTACTACTGTCTGTATGTGTTCACTTTGACAGGGAGGGGTTCAGCAAAATCATTATGTTCTACAGCCACTAGTGTTTGAACTGTAGGCTTGTGCACATCAAAAGATCAACTTTTGTCAAGACTGTATTCTATTTAGTTTTATGTAGGTTTTAAATACAATTTACCTTTTTTTTTTATAATTTCAAAAGCATACTTGTATCTTCAAAATGGCTTCAGTAGCACTATACTTTTTTTAAATTCAAAACTAAGTACACAATTACAACACATGATTAAAACTGTACTACAAAATTATTTCAGCCCATGATCGTATAGTCCTCACATGGACCTTACCTGCCACTGTGCAGGCAGATGAAGCAGTGGGCCAGGCAGGCCACAAACTCCTGGTCGTGGTTCCCGGGTCCCAGCACCAAGTTACGGTTAACGGTGAGGACCCTGAGAGCGTCCAGCAGAGCCACCTGCTGAGCCACAGTCTTGTGAGGTCGGCTGAGCTGGTACAGCACCGTACGGTTCAGGCAGTGGTACACTGAGTCCAGAGAGAGGCCCTGGGAGCGCCGCTTTGACTGTCACAGAAGAACACAAACAAGTGAGACCTATTCAGGACTGAGGCCAGTCAGGGACCAGGTCTGTGGCCTGAGGCCAGTCAGGGACCAGGTCTATGAAGCATGTGCAAGCAAGCAGAGAGATTAGTTTGAGACACTGTTAAACAGATTTAACTCCTGAGAGCAAGAACTCAATGAGTCTTTGTCACACACTTAAAGGATATGTTCAGAAAAATGCTTATTAAAAGTGTGGTTGGTCTGCAGAGAAATAAATATAGAATAATAACTTCCACAGGACAGGAGTGCTTTGATTGGTCGATACATCCATTACTTACACACCTTTTCACAACAATTTTTATTTGTAAGCCTAAAGTGTTAAAGTGTTAAAAGCTAGTGTGTGCTTCATGTGTGGGACAGTGGAAGGGGTTCAGGAAGAGGGTCAGAGGCTGAGGGGAGAGGGAGGGGGATATATCATTCAAACTTTTTTTTTTCAGTTTCACAAAATCAGGTAGTGCAGCCTTAACAAAGAACAAAAATTTATTGTAGCTCCAAAATTGAGGATACTATCCTAATCTTCTCACTTGCACAGAGCTGTGTTTTTGAAATTACATAAAAGTACAACAAAATCCAGAGAACCAACTGAACAAATAATCTTTTAGCTCAGCGACCAGCTTCACACACCCAAACTCCAGAACAGCGACTTGCATTACAGTTAAATATTGTCCTGTCTTTTGATATGTCAGTAAACACATGGTTATGGAGGAGATGTACCTGTGCGATGAGCTGCACAATGAAGTCCACCACCAGTTTGGACTCCTTGTTGAACATGCCCTGCCACAGTTTGTCCACCACTCGCTGGCTGAAGTAGAAGACGTTGTTCACCAGAGTCTGGTAGTTCCCTCCGCTGTTGAGAGGCAGTGAGGCGTCTTCACCTGAGGAGGACACATGGAGCACGTTACTCTGTGGTTAACACTGAGATTACATTATTTTACATTTATTCTCACTGCCATTCTCCAGCTTTTTCAAGCTATATTCACGTTCAAAAAATGGTGTAAAACCCAATACATATCGTTTAGCAAGTAAAGCCCCCAAAAATAACTAAAGAAATACTGATAAATGTAATCAACAACTGCCTGTGACTCTCTGGGTGGCAGGTGGAAGAACAAGTTGCCCCTAACCATCTCTATCAGTCTAACCCAGGGCAGCTGTGGCTACAGAGGCTGTGTACCTAGCAGAACATCTGCAGCCAGCAGATGGTCCATGACCCCATCCAGGATGTTGGACTGAAACTCCTTCTGCTGAGTCCTGGTGGAGCGCTCTGGGGAGGCCTACAGAAGATAACATACAAACCATATAATAGACCCAGACACTGTGCAGAGCTGTGTTTGACCTGGCTCTGCAGACCCACCTCCAGCAGAAGGTCGATGATGGTCGTTTGCTTGCTGGCTGGAGTGGTGCACATGTTGTCCATGATCAGGACCCTCATAAAGTCTATGACGTACTTCTTGGCCGGGTGGTTGGTGAGTGAGGTCTTGGAGCCCACGTTACAGTATTCAGACTGACTGCGGTTCATGCCCGAGTCTGAGCCAAACGCCTTGAACTCCTCAGCGGGAGAGCCGGCCTCGTCATCCAGATCGCTCACCTACAATCAGACAAAATATAAATATAAAAAATATTGAAATTGTCTTTTTCCCACTGAAATCTATTTACCTTAATACCTATGAATAAAGAATTTAAATACAATGTCCAAGTTGTATTTTTCATAGTTGGTTTGTTTTGCTCCAGGGCAATCCCTTATAATTAACTTAAATAAATAACCTAAATGAAAACTCTAAGTACAGACCATCTCAGAGTAGGGCCGGATGTTGAAGGGGAAGACAGTAGCAGCCAGAGCGCAGAGGAACTCCGGGCTGTGCCACATGGGAGCCAGGTCCGGCAGGTTGTGGTACAGATATCTGAAGAACTGCATCAGAGTGATGGGGTACTCCCTGAGCCAAGAGCCCTGCTCCTCAGACTGCCAGGGCTGGAAGTACAGCAAACACAGATTTAATAAAGAAGGTGAACTAATTTTCATAAAGTATTTGTGTTGAAAATTATTTTGTTTGGCAAGTTCTTGTTTGGAACAGGAACCTACAGCGATCAGACATAACTGAGGAGGAAATTTTAGAATAGGCAGTATTTCCCACCAGGTTGAGCATGCTGCGCAGCATAGCCAGCAGCAGGAAGGCGGCCTCAGTGCACACACTGTGGATGGAGCCCACCAGGTTACCGCTGGAGGCTGGCATTCCAAATATGAAGGTCCAGATGGAGTCCAGGTCAAACTAAAAAAAAAAAAAACTATGTAGTACAAAGGGTACATTCAACTACATACAAGTTCAGAAATAAGAGGAAATAAAAGCAGTAGTAAGTAAAGTAGTCATTTTGAGAGTGCTTTAAGAATGACAAACTGTCTGCATCCAGAGGTCACTTCACTAAGTGGACCAGGATTTTACACTTGCAAACCAACCTAAATGAATAATTTTGTGCTTTGAGCTAAAGGTAACAAGTGTGAGACAGCAGTGAGAGAAGAGAGAGAAGAGGGGTACTGACATGTACCTGCAGGCTGTCCGGCAGCTCAGTGACCGGCTGCTGCAGGAACAGCGCCATCAGCAGGAAGTACAGCTCAGGGACATTTGTGTGTTTGGGCAGTAGAGTCTGGAGCACAGGGAATCCTGGGAAATGGCAGGCGTCACGGTTGATTTCTCTGAGCGTGGAGCGACCGCCAGCACTACGGCCTACATTAAAACCTACAGAAGAGCAGCAGTTAAGCACATGTACACACAGATCTGAACTTCTGTCTACAACAGCTGAGCTCAGGGTAAGGCCTCATGATTTAACAGGTTTTGAACTGGTTTGTGGTCTACTGTAAGGGTCAAACAGCACCGGCTACTGCAGTCACAAGCAGCAAATACTGAATGTGCTACTGTCTGTTTGTGTGCAGGTTGAGAACCATGACCTGAAGTTAAAGTGATTTTATATTAAAATACATAGGATAATAAAGGAACTACTGTCAGCAGCAGATAAACCGAGGGCCAAAGAGAGGACAAACCCATGGCTGTACGCCGCACAAACAGAGCAGCTTTTTGTTTAGTGAATGATGGCCAGCTCCGGCGAAGAGCAGCAGCAGGATGAGGAGTGGAGTCTGCTGACCACAGTACAACACATTTACAACAGATACACTTCTGACAGTGTTACAGAGTGAGATACAGGTAAAAGCTACTCTCAGTGCTATAGTCTAAACTACACTGTGTACTTGTGTGTGTTCAGAGTACAGTGAGGAGCTGGAGCTCTCACCCAGCACGGTGCCGATCTTGTTGCTGAGCACAGAGTCGGTGTGCTCCAGCCAGCCGCCTCCGCCCAGACCCTCCTTGAAACGGTGCAGAATGGACTGGTTTGAGAGCAGCACCACCAGGATCCACAGGGCGGCTGTCACTGTGGTGGAGTGAAGGTGCTCCTCCATGAACATCAGCAGCCAATCAAATCCCAGCGTACGCACCAGCTCCTCACAGGCCCTGCAGGTCCACAGAGAGAAAACATCAGTCCACAAGCTCCTTTACTGCAGTCTTGAACTGTTCATCTTCAAAGCAGAGTAACCCTTTTATTTATTTTAAGGACAATTTTCTACATATTGTGTGAGTTGTTGGTCTGTAGTAATAATAGCATTTTATTAATTATTTTTTTTAGAGTAGTATGTCAATTATGTTTGGTGGTGGTCGGAATGGGTGCAGCTCTCTGTGTGCCCTAGGGCAGCTGTGGCTACAGAGCTAGCACACCACACTTACTGGGCATTGACAGTGCTCTTCTCCTTGATACCCTCTTTGACGGTGAACAGCAGTTTGAGCAGGTTGTCCAGCAGTCGGTTTCTGAGCAGGATGATACTGGCTGAGAGGAGGCCCCCAAAGTCATCCTCTGTACCTACAGAAAAAAGGGGATTAATCAAATAATCAATAAAAATATCTGTGAGAAATCAGTAGAAACAGAGCTGTACACTGTTTTTTAGATAAAATGATGAGTCGACTGAATGCAGAAGGCTTGTCAATCAGTCAGTGCTTCCTGGATTAGGACTAGGGAGGAGGAAGGGGATAAGGAAGAACCAAAAAGGAACCAAGCGTTTGGAGCTCACAGAAAGAAAATGGCAGACAATACAGGATTACAACACGTCTGTTTTTTATAAGTGAACATTTTGGAGAGGCGGTGGCTCAGTGCCAGCAGTTGTCCTCAAACCAGAGGGTTGGTGGTTCCAATACAATTCCAAATTGTGCATACTGTTGTTTTGTGTCCTTGGGCAAATCACAGTGTCTATGTATCAATGTGGTTGTGTAATTGGTGTTTGGTGATGGTCAGTCTATCCCAGGGCAGTTGTAGCTACAGAGAAATGACTCTCTGAAAAAGCCACTTTTGTGTTCTAAAAATCGCCATATCAATATAAGCTATTATTTTATTATAACATGGTAGAAAAAGATTTAAAAAGTGTTACCTGCATCTATTTTCTCCTCATTGTTAATTTCCATGACCACGAACTTCTCACACACAGCGAAAGTGGGCAAGGAGGAGGCAAGAAACTGACCGAATCTGTCATTACAGAAACAAACTAAGTACATGTCTTCAAGCCTTACTGTCCTCTTGTGCTGGTTCAGAGGCTCACCGCAGCAGGTCATATGGGTTGGGGAAGCCCTGCAGCAGCAGACTGAGAACATTGCTGATGGCGGCGACGGTCGGCTGGGACAGGGATGTGTCTCTCAGGGTCAGCAGGAGCCGCGGGATCAGCTGGAACTCCCTCAGCAGCTTGGCATTTTTAGCCGCTTCACTGTTTTAACACATACAGTTTTTGAAAACTTGACAAATACTCAGAAAGTATTATTTTTTCTACCATTTAATAAAACTGGAAAATAAATAATAATTGTATGGATTGTAGGTGCTTAATTGTTTATTTAATTAATGCAATGACAAAACTCAAAGAAAAAAATTGGTAAAATGTCTAAAGCATCTAACCTTATTGAATGGATAAAATAATAATAATTATTAAATCTTTGGAACCATAGACTGAAATACTATGTGTGAATGTATTTTGGGACTTGCCTTGATTCAGTCAGCAGTTCAATGAAATGCTCAAACAGAGAGAGGTGGAGTTCATATGGAGCGTGGAGCCAGACCTGGACAAGACAATACACCTCAGTCACACTGCTACCTGCAGAGCTTTGTATAGGAGAATTTTGGTAAAAGAGATCAAAAATTCTTTATCAGCAGTAGGGGAGTAACGTGGCACCTTAAAGCTATAAATGACAGGCTGGGGACTCAGTTGAACACTAAATTGTGACAGTCAGGGTTCCTGCAGGTACCAGCAAGTTTAATGCTATTATGTTATGCTTTTAAATTAAATTAAATTATATAAATAATATAATTATAATATAATATATACCGTATTTTCCGCACTATAAGGCGCACCTAA
>JAVQKH010157866.1:0-10912 GCA_036025875.1 Mogurnda adspersa | reverse complement strand
GAATTCGTACTTCAAATGGTTTTATGTAAGACAAAGAAATACACAGTCAACCAAAACATGATAAAATCCAAATTGTGATCTTGGCTTAATATAATCATGATATATTTGTCCCATATCACCCTCCCTAAAACCAGTTTGAACCACTTATGGGCAACATTTGGAGGTGACCCAAAGTGACTAATTCTGCAGTTCCATAGCTCTGGTTTTGTCTAACATTTAGGACCTTTTGAAATCCCCTGAAATCACTTCAAAACCAACTGTATTAAGCCTTTACTGACGCCCACAACCTCAGTCCAACAACGTCAACAGACCGGCCTCGTTCCGGGCCGACATTTGTGCGCCTCACTACAGCCTTACGTCTTGGGCCTGAACCAAACAAACCATATTCAACAAACTCCAGCCTTACCATGATTCTGCCCTGAGGCATGTGTGGCTCCAGTCACTGAGGCAACAGCAAGAGATTTGTGCCACAGTGGGTACAAGGCAGATCAAAAACACACCAGGTCTAAAGCAGGTCCCGATCCCAGATAAATGACTCCGAGGCGCTGTTCCCAGTTCAAGGGACGGCTTTTATTCAGAATTTAAACAAAGAAAAAAAAGAATCAACATAAATACAACCAAGGCCCAAAGCCGCGCTCCCACCAGCGTCTGTACGAGCTCAACCGGAACTAAACCAGGACTAAACAAGGTCTAACCAGGTCTAAATCAGGACTATAACCGGGTTAGACCAGGTCTAAAAGATGCAGAAACATACTAAAAAGCACAGACACAACATACAAAAACAAAACAGAAACATTCTAAACCAGGAGAGAATTTTAACTTAATTTCGGTTTCTACAGTATAGGCTCGTCTTGTTCAGTCGAATTTGGACAGCTGTAAGTTTTACATGCAGGTGTTCACCATGGATCTATTATAAAATTAGGATGAGGCACTGCCCCCTCTGCCGTGATGCCCATCTGTGTAGTGGCCACTCAGTGATACTGCAGCGAGAAAATACCCTGCGGCCCAAAAAGGATTTTTCAGAGACACGCCTCGTGCTCGGCTCAGATGCACGACTGAGAACATGGTCGGATTTAGTGCTGATTATTATCCATTTTCATATCATATACTTTTTCTGTTAAAAATCCCCAAATCGGCCAAAAAATAACTTTTATTTGAGGCGTCACCGCTGTATCCCGCCTTCGCGCCGATTGGTCAGAACTGACCTCGTGCTGTATGGGCCCAAGACCTGGAGATGGCGGCCTCCATAACGTGGAAGTAGAAAACTCTTTTGGCATCAAACGCCAACGAGCAAAATTAATCTTGGTACTCACTATCCTGATTTTAATTCTACATCCACGGTGTTCGCCCAGACTTCCTCTTTATCATTCTGTACACCTGCAGACCACGCTCAGACTGATAAACTCCTGATTTAGACCTGGTTTGGTCCTGGAGAAGTCCTACTTTAGCCTTGGGTTAGACCCGGCTTAGCCCAGCTGTGCCTGTCGCTGGTGGAAACGCGGCGTAAAGCGGAGGGTCTTGACTCCTCTGTTTCTTATTTATTTAAAGAGAACTAAGTGAAAAACAAGAATCTAATCCAAGTGTAAAGGTTAAAAAGGAGGGTTCTGCGCCTCTGAGTCTCTGTTCCCGGTCCAGTCCTAGACCTGGTTTAGACCTGGTCTTAACCCGGTCTTCAGCAGCAGCCGCCCGAGCTGGTGGTGACCGGTTTGCTCTGGATCTTGACGTTGCTCTTGTCCGAGGCCCCTGCCGTGGCCCCGGGGCCCATCCTCTTCTTGATCTCAGCTGCCATCGTCATGAACGCCTGCTCCACGTTCGTCGCACTCTTCGCACTCGTCTCCAGGAACGGGATCCCCAGGTTATCTGCAAACTCCTGCAAGTACACATACACGAGGGGGGTTAGAGGAAGAACATGGGCAAACTCCTGCAAGTACACCTACGAGAGAGGGATTAGAGGAAGAACATGGGCAAACTCCTGCAAGTACACCTACGAGAGAGGGGTTAGAGGAAGAACATGGGCAAACTCCTGCAAGTATCACAGAAGTATCTCGGGAGTTTGCTCTGACCTTAGCCGTGGTGTAGTCCACTAACTTCTTGGTGGTCAGGTCACACTTGTTCCCTACGAGCAGTTTGTTGACGTTCTCTGAGGCGTAACGGTCGATCTCCTGCAGCCACTGCTTCACATTATTAAAGGACTCCTAAAGAAACAAAACACGAGTGAAACAAACACGAGTGGAACACGAGCAAAAAACACAAGAGTAAACACGAGCGAAACACACACGAGCGAAACACACACAAGTGAAACGTAAGTTGGGACAAACACGTTTACGGTCTGAGTTGACGTCTCCTCGAACACGTCAGGCGTACCTGGTCTGTGACGTCGTACACTACGATGATGCCGTGAGCTCCTCTGTAATAACTGGAGGTGATGGTCCTGAAACGCTCCTGCCCCGCTGTGTCCCACTGAAACAAAAACAAACTGTCAGACCTGGTTTAGTCCTGGGTTAGTTCTGGTTTAGTCCTTACGATCTGCAGTTTAATGGTCTTCCCGTCTAACTCGATGGTGCGGATCTTGAAGTCAACTCCGATGGTGGAGATGTAGCTCTCTGTGTACGTGTCGTCCTGAAACACAAGGATCAGTCAGCTACTATGGGCCTGAGGCAGGGCTAGTCTCAGGGCGGACACACAGACAGACAACCATTCACTATGGGACACACAGGGACACGGGGAGGACCTGCGGGCTCCTGTGGGGGACACTTACTGCGAACCGTAGGAGGAGACAGGACTTCCCGACTCCAGAATCTCCGATGAGCAGCAGCTTGAATAAATAATCGCTGGGGAGACACAACGGGACACTTCAGAACAACAGAAGCACACGGGGCTCGGTCTAAAAGCTGAGGTACTCTCAAAGTGAGAGGAAGCATATTTAAATATGATATATTCAAATTTTGTGTTTGGCAGACACTGATACTAAAGGTTTTGGTAGAATATCAGTTTTTATATAAAAGAAAGATAAACATAAAAAGATCATAAAATCGTTTTATGTCAAATCGAGATACTAAGTGTCCAGCGTCTTATTGGCTGTTTACAGACCACAGTTCAGACGTTTCAAACTCACTCAAAGTCAGTATCAGTTTTCCACACGACACTGACAAACGCCCCTAAACAGATGGACCTGTCGCAAAAACAAAACTCAAGAAAACAGTCAATATTTAAAGACAAAATACTGACACTACTGTTTGACAGATTTGTCAAATTCAGATTTATTACTACTACCATTTACTGATGAATAATTATTTAAAGCAAATATTTCTGTGATGATTTATTTATTCCTTTTATATAAAACTTTAGAAAGAAACGCCAAAAGACAAAAATCGTACAAAATATTAGAATCAAACTATAATTTTTGATAAAAATCTGTTACACGTGCAAATGCACACGTCCTGGAAATGGATCAATCCAGGAACCAGGACTAAACCGAGTTTCACTTTTTCACTTTCCTAGATGTCTACTGTCTGTTTTTTATTTGTTTGTTTATTTCTGGTTGTATATTGTTTGTTTGCCTGTATTTCTTTCTGTAAAACCCTTTGAGGCATTACTGTTGGGATACAGGACTTTAGAAATAAAACTGAATAGAATCATTTTGCAGCATTAAGTTTTGACTTTGACCACATCGACAATGTTCACATTATTATTTGAATGTTTTCCATATTTCCTTCTAGTTTACGGTGTCTTAGATTGAAGCCTTGATAAATTTAGTTTATAATCTTTTGATGGATTCAGTTTGAGTCCAGTTCCTGCTCCGGTGTTGTGTAATAGCAGGAGCTGCAGAGAATAAGTGACACAACTCAAACGACTTCCTGTTTACGCTGCGGGTTTTACGACAAAAATACCACGTAACAAAGACAATAACACAAATAACTTAGGTTTTATTGCGTTCATTGATGGCTGTGGTGGTTCTAATGCTCTCATAGTACTATCCGCGGTGAAAGAAAACAAGACAGAACTTAGAGACTGATCCAAAGTAAGGCTACGTAGCTCTGCTGTTAGCATCCGGCAACGAGCTAAAGACCGACTTTTTAAGTTATTTGCTCATTGATAAAACGTCGGAAACAAAAGATTCAGTAAAAATGTTCATCATCTGCGTGAGTTTGTGAAATATGTTCAGGTCTGAAGTGAGTAAAGGCGCTGTCACCAAGTTTCCGTCCGCTGCCACAGCCCTTAGCATTAGCCGCTAACAAAGATGCAGCTAGCGTTAGCATCTCGCCAAAAACAGCACTTACTATTCGGGATTCATGATGAGCGCGGGCTACGGGCGGCGGCGGCGGCGGGAGGACACGGGTCGGGCTCGCGGTGGAGAAGCTGCAGAGACCGGGCTGTTCTGGAGCCGGAGACGGGCACGGGAGACTCGGGGAGACTCGGGGAGACTCGGGGAGACGCTGGTGTCGCAGCCACAGCAGAATATGGCCGTCAGCAGCAGCACTACAGGAAGTGACCGCGCAGAGGCATCATGGGTAATGTAGTTCAGAGGGGCCGGGCGTCAACGCTGCAGAGATAAAAAATAAAAACTGCGGTCAAGTGGAAGGAACGGATGAATGGACGGACAGATGAATGGGTCCTCTACAAAATAACGTGAGCAAGTACCTTGTCTGACCTCATTAATCCATTTCTATGTACTCTACAGCCGGGGTTCTTGGGGCCACGGACCCCTCACTGAAGAGAACATTTTCCAAGGATCCCCTTAAAATATGGCGATAAAAAATAAAATACTGCCATTTGTACTCCTAGATTCCATTTATATTGTTAATATATATTTATATTTTCATCCTAAATACATCACTGTGTCACAGAAATGCATTCAACACATTTGAACACTTATTTGAATTTTAACTCGCAGCAATTTTAAACAACACGAAACCAAAACAATGCCTCTATTTTCAAATTATTAGCAGACACAGAACATGAGTAATGTTCTCTTCATGAATAAGCTCTGTGCTCATAGTGTGATCATACCCTGATACAAAACTCACTTTACTCAACACCACTATCAATAGCAGAATAACTCGCGTACTTGGTGAGAATGATTTCGCGGATCCCCAACCTGTGGTCTGGGGACCCCTAGGGGTCCCTGGACCCCAGTTTAAGAACCGTGGATCTAGAGCTATTGCAGACTGATCAGTTTTCTGCTTTCACCAAAATACCAACAGTACAACGTGTATAAAATGTTTATATACATTTCTACAACATTTTATAGACAGAGAGTAACCACACACTGTTCACAGTGTATTCCACTTAAGGCCCATAGTTGAGGAAGGACATAAATAAAGTTTTTTTCAAAACACATTCAAAACTGTATAAACTCAAACTCACAAAAGTATATAATCTCACAGAACCACAAGTGTCCAACACTAACGACCGGAGTCATTTAGGATACAGATAAAACCTGGACACAGGGCCCACGAGATTATTATTGATAATAATAAATCAGATAAATTCATTGAGTCACAGTTTTAGGTCACTTTGTTTTTTTTAAATACTGGCAATAATCCAAAGAAAAGATAATCCAAATATGGTCAAGTATCAAACTAGAACGTGAACACCAGCCACAAGGGGTCAGTAAAGGAACCAGTGATTAGTTTCACTTCTTTGTGAAGGCTTCAGAGCATTTACCCCTGAACTCTCCGAACCCTGTTGGAGTGGAGGTCTTCACGATGGTGAGACAGGGTCAGCGTCTCGTGTTACTCGAGCGATAACGAGTGGAGCGGAGTTCTTCCCTGTAGTGTTCAGCCCGGGACCAAAGTAAGGCACTATTTTCTCCTTCCTGAAGCAACAGCCAGTGAAGGAGTAGATGAGATCTGCAGAGTCTACGTCATAAAAGGAGACCACACCCTCACTATATTCCACAAACACCCCCACCTTCTGAGGAGGACGCCGAGGGGGCAAACGCACGCTCACGTTCTCCGGAGCTCTGAACTGTCGCCGGTTCCTGAGCCACACGCACCAGTATCCGTCATCGGGGCTAAGTGGGACGTCTCGCTTTCTGATCATGGACTCCAGCGCCCCGCCCAGATCCCACTCGCTCTTCCCGGTCACCTGCACTTCGAAGTAAAACCGGCCCGAGGAGTACCCCGGCTTCCCCAAAACACAAGGGTTAACACTGAATCTCTCTGCACGTCCCGCTTCTGTCCCGAGAATCTGACTTCTTTCAGATTGTCGGACAGCGCCAGAAACGTGCGAGCGGTGTCTGGGGCGAGTTCCACGTCGACGGCGTACTGACGAAATACGGCTAACTCGGCTTTACGCAGAGATGGTAACTTTTCGTTCAACGTTTTCTGCAGCGAAACCAGCGCCGACGTCAGGATCTGTTCGAAAATCGGTCGATCGTATCGAACTTCCGCCAAGCTTCTCGGGGAAAGCTGTGGCGCCCTCTTCAGGTCGCTGATCTCCTCTTGCAGCTGGTGGATCGTGTCTTAGGCCTCTTTCTCTGACCGTTTCCGAGCTTTCTGGATTCTCTCGATGACGGTGTCCAGATGTTGTTGGACGTAGCCTTGTACGCAACAAGAAACTATTTCTAAATTAGTTACAAAGTTTTGTGCACTGTAGGAGACTCATCCAGATGTTAGTTTTGTACCTCGTATTTCAGCGAGTGCGCTCACCGCGCTCGTCTCGGTTCTCTTCGCCTCATCCTTGCAGACGTCCAGTAAGTACTGAACCTCTCGGATCTTCTCCATCAGACGTTCGCTGTGAAACGTCTCTTCTTCAGGTTTGGACACTTGTTCAGACTCTCTTTCAGCTTCGACCTTAAACTGCGTCACCATCTCGGAGATAAAGGTGTTGACGTTCAGCTCGGGTTTTGAGTTAAAAGTCCTCTTACAGACCGGGCAGCTGCAGGGGGCGCTGTAGTCCCAGTTCTGTGAGATGCAGGTCTTGCAGAAGCTGTGTCCACACTGAGTGGAGACCGGGTCAGAGAACAGGTCCAGACAGATGGGGCACAGGAACTGCTCCTCGCTCAGAAGACACTGGGCGGCGGCCATCTTTGTGAAGTCAACAAGTCCCCGCAGCTGTTCAGAGGGAATAAAAGACACTCGTGTTTATATCACTGGCTCTGACCTGGTTCAGACCTGATCCGGTTTGGCATACTACCTCCTCATGACACACGTTTGGGCCCTGACCCTCCAGTTGAAAACCAATTAATTTGAGAAAGTCTATGGAGAACTAAAAATGCACTAATAGGAAGAAAAGTAGAAATGTGTAAATATAACATAACTCCAGTTCTATGACAGTTTCGGAATTATTCACCTGTGCTTCCAGCTGGTTTCAGAGGGTTGTCGGGTCGATCCTCACTCTAACCACATACAGTTGTTGTATCCTTGGGCAAGACACGTCCCCTCCTCACCTTAGTGTAAACGTGTTGTGTGTTTAATTTTTACCACTGTTCCGTCTGTAATACCTTTTAAAATCAGTTTCACTGTTTCTTTGCAGCTGTATTTAGGACGAACGTAACACACTATCGTCACCCTCCATGCGGCGCCCTTTTGGGACCTGACCCTCCACTTGAGAACCACTTACACATGATCTACAAACAAAACATGACTGAACTTACAGGAGGAGAACCGTGGACTCTCACCACTGTGGTGCTTTTATTCTGGATTTGTCTGGTTCCTGCATTCTTTTGTAAAAGGCTGTAAACAAATAAAGTCTATTTATATTTATTTATTTAAACTCCGTGTGTACAACAGGGATTTTTGCAGTGTACATGAGTAAAAGTACCTCAAATACACGGACCTATGAATAAAAGTACCTAAAATACACGGCCCTAGGAAGTACTGCCTGGGTCCCGCCCACATCACGTGACCCGTGTTTAACTGACACTGGTCACGTGATTTACACGAAAACAAAACAATACCATGTGTCTGTTCTACTACTGTAGTACAAGTACAACTGACGGACATTTTGTGCCTTAGTTGACTCTTTACCATATCCGTGTTTCTGCAGTAACGACTGGTTTTACGGTTAATCGTTTGTCTGCGCTCTACAGGACAGACACGAAGTAAAAACTTAAGAGAAATGGTTTTGCTTTTTGGATGAAACACTGGCATTACAGTCGATTTATCCAGAACCAGGTGACGGTCGAGTACAGTCGATTTATCCAGAACCAGGTGACGGTCGAGTACAGATTTTAAATACGTTCTGTATTCTCACCTGAAAGTTTATGACTAATTTAATAATCAAACTAATACAAAATAATGATGTTAGACTGGGTTAGTTCTAAATATTACTTCATAAATAATAACTGAACAGTTTCTGAAACAATAAGACCAATTGAAGATCAGTGTTACTCACCGGTCGTGGCGTCAGATCTTGTCCTGGTTTAGTTTCTGTTTCGTGGGGAACACCTGTAAGTACTGCCTCGGGCCACTCCTCTCACTCAGCTTCAGGAAGTACTAAAGTAAAAGTACTGTTTGTTACTCTAGAAAAGTACTCAACAATATATCTGCTACTGCAACAGCTACTACATGTACTCCTAATTACTGCAGTAGGAGGTGTTTAGATTCCTCCAGTGTGTGTTTATGTGAGTGTGTGTGTGTGGTACGGCTGCCACGTCTCTGTCAGTCCGCCTTGAGGCTGTCTGTCTCAGACAAAATCACACCATGGCTTTGTCTTAAATAAGTTTAATTTCTTGTTTACACTAAAGGATTTACACAAGGTGGATCTGGAAGTCCCATTCAGACCTGGTTTAGTCCTGGTTCAGATCTGATTCAGACCGGGTTTAGACCCGGTCTCTGCAGGATCCTCGTCAGTCCAGAGTCCAGAGTCTAGACCACAGTGAGTTTCTTCACAAAAGGTGCAAAACCCAGATCCTCCTCCAGCAGTAGTTTCAACCAAAACATAAACAAAACAAGACTACAGCCGCGTTCACCCCCACTAGACCCACCAGACCGGGCTCAGACCGGGCTCAGACCGACCTCAGACCGACCTCAGACCGACCTCAGACCGACCAGACCGGGTTCAGACCTGGTTCAGACCCACTTCAGACCGGCTTTGCAGGGGGCTGAAGTCCTGTTGCACTGAACAGAGCAGAGCTGAAGATTTAGTCCTGGTTTAGTTCTGTTTTGGTTGTGGTTCAGTCTTGGTTTAGACCTGGTTCAGTAGAGGAAAACCAAAGAGGGCCTGGTTTTGGTGGGATTGTAGCCGGTCTTGGCCTGGCTCTGGTGGGATTGTAGCCGGTCTTGGTGCTGTGTGGATGAAGGTTGGTCCCTTTGACGTCCTAAAGTGGTACGAACCAAACGTCCCATTTTTAAATTCACACAAACAACACAAAATATTAAACATGATTCAAACATAAGACTCAACGGAGAGTTCCTGCAGAAGCACAGGGAGCTAGACCTGGTTTAGACCTGGTTTCAGTCTGGTTTGGACCGGTTTAGTCTCAGTTTTGACCTGGTTTAGGTCTAAGTTAGTCCTAGTTACCTCAGCCAAGGAGCGTTTGTCTGTCTGTCTTTTTGTCTGTCTGTCTGTTTGTTTGTCTGTCTGTTTGTTTGTCTGTCTGTTTGTTTGTCTGTCTGTTTGTTTGTCTGTCTGTTTGTTTGTCTGTGTGTCTTTTTGTGTGTTTTGTCTGTATTGCTTCTTTGTGTGCCATTTGTGTGTGTGTGTTTTTGTATGTCACGTTATGTATTTATTGTGTCTGTCTGTATTTTGTGTGTGTTACTTTTTTTTTTTTTTTGTGCGTTTGTCTTGCTTTTTTGAGTGTCTTGTGTTTGTGTTTTAGTGTGTGCTTTGTGTCTGTATGTGTTGCTTTTTGTTTTTTGTGTGTCTACGTGTGTGTGTGCGTGCGTTCGTGTGTAAGTTGTGTGGATTTGGCTGCGCTGGCACATACTGGACACAGAGATGGCCCTTTTGGTCCCAGCAGGGGACTCCTTTCAAATGTCATTTCTACCACTGAGGTCTCTCTCTCTCTCAGCCGCACACAGCCACATAAATACAGTATAAATTAGAGCCCAGTGGAAAAACAAAAACTAATGCCATAAACATGAGACCAATCCAATCTGTTCAGGACTCTCCTTTCTCACAAGAAGGGGAACTGTATTTGCTACTAGAGCTACACAACATAGAGGAGACTGTTGGCTTTTTAAGTAAAATAACAGCACAACTACATACAAATTACATTAAAGAGCATTTATATCGATACACGGTGTCCTTTGGGTAAAGAAAGTAAAGAACAAAGTCATGAACAATCCCAGCTGAGGGTAAGAAACAAACAATAATTTATTGTTGCAGATCTGGACGGGTCTAGACTCCTCGCTAAATCTAGTTTCATAATTCACAAGATTTGCCCAAGCACTATAACTGGGGACACAAAGGATTCTAGGGCAATGTTGACATAAAACCGCAAACCTAAAGTGGAACAATCCCATGCAATTGTTTTATGTTTCTTTTATTTTAAACTGATGTATTCCTGGTGCATGCATTTGTACCTTGGAAACACAATGAGTCATTATTGCAGTGTGACCTTTAAGGAACAGGGTACAGTGTCAAGGGAAGTGCTCTATTATTTTATGAATAATCCAGTTGTTATATAAACTAAGGAAATGGAACAATTTGAGAAGATTTTTAGAGGTTGACAAAACAAATCTGAAGTTGTGACGCTAACTTTCCTTGTCTCAGCACTTTCACTTACCTCTGTTAGAAGGATGTGCGAAGAGTTTGTAAGCTATTTCCTGGTGTGACTGGACCTTAAGCCCATTATATTGTGCTCCCAGCTCTGCCAGCAGACCACTTTCCTGAGTTAAGGTTCCTCCAAACAGCCAGATGGAAAATTTACCCAGACGTACTAAGGGATCCAAAAGCTGTTAGCGTATAAAACTACACTGTGGTAACATGCTACAAATAACATTTTATATTGAGCTTGTTTTAC
>JAVQKH010155604.1:0-12712 GCA_036025875.1 Mogurnda adspersa | reverse complement strand
CTAACTGGCCCTTGTCCAGGGTGTACCCCGCCTAAGGCCCATAGTTGCTGGGATAGGCTCCAGACACCCGCGACCCCTAACGGGAACAAGCGGTAGAAAATGAATGAATGAATGTAAATAATGAAATAATGCTAAAATGTGAATAATTTTTTAAGTGGACCTTTGCATCCCACATATTGTTAAAATATAAAAAGTGGAAGTTGTTCATAAGAAATCAGTTGCAAATTACACCTTTGATATTCAGCTTTGAACGGAGAAAAAAAAATCCATGATGCAGGGCAAGAGGCGTGCTCAGTGACCAATAAAGAGATTGACTGACAAAGAGCTCCATCAAATTAAAACAGAGAAACTGGTCGTAGTGATTCTTTTCCGCACTTCCACCCACGTACTCGTTCACTTACTCATGCGTATGGTATTAGGTCATTGTATTGAAGTGAAAGCTGCATGTCTGTCTGTCTGAGAAGTGAGTACAAGTTTGCATTTGTGTGTAGGAGGTGTCTTAGCGGCTCCTGGACGTAGAGTATAGCAGAAAGTGTCCAGTTGGCAGCCAATCACAGACGCCTCGCTCCCTCCTCGTCCCCCACACTCTTGTTTTCTGTTGCCATTGCTTTTTCCTTTGCCATCATTTTCACAGCACAGATGAAACTGTCTCCTTCACACCAACTCCTACACTAATCATTTGTCCATGTAATTCTCCATACATTTTGTCTATTTTTCGAAAGTTGTGAATGCTAAGGTTCTTTTGGTGGACAATAACATTTGTAAAACTTAAACATGCATGTATCTATTTAAAACTAATTATACTGTATCAGTGTATCATAATTGGTAAGTATCTTCTGATACTAAGCCCTTACGTGTTTCTGCAGATATGACACTTGAACTAGTGAGAATTTAAAGGTTATCAAATCAAATGATAATAACACAAGATGATTTGATTTGATTTGTGATTGGTCCTGATTACAATAAAAACACAATTAATAAAAAAATATGATAATGCACTCGATTTTCTAGACACTCAAAGTTTACAATCGAGTACAACCCACAGTCTGCCCTGGTGCAGACTAGCCCCGAATTTACACTGAGAGCAGAGCGGCGCGGAACTGCAGCGGAACGGCGGCCGCGGGTGATCACTCTGTCAATTCACACAGCTTTCACTTTCAGCGGACCGATGACTCTGCCGCCGCTACAGTCAATATCCCGAGCTACTGACGGGCAGTACGGAAGTACAGGCGTGGAGTTAAGAAGATAAACTTCCGCTACACTTTCAAAATAAAAGCATGGAGGCGGCAGTAAACTAAAACATCGAAGCCTCGCTGTAGGAGGGAATTAAGTTGATTTATGACGCCAGGCACGTATTTTGCAAGGTTTATACACAGAAAGCAAATGTATGGGGCTAGATAGTCACAACTTTTGGGGGTAAGTCATGACTACTGTACATGACTGTACATTACAGTAGTATAAACAAACTATAAACGAGGCTAGTGCTTCATTTAGCTGCAGACATGCCCCAGTGCTGCATCCATCTTGTCAAGTAGGTATGTTTTGACCGGAGATTCAGTATAAAATACAGTGAGCAGATATAAACGCGACGCTCTAGAAACGCGTCTGAAAGTCTCCTGTGTGAATTGCCGCTTTTGAGGTGACGCGCGCATGACGTTCCGTTTCCACGAGACAGTTTGGTGTAAATTTGGGGTAATGGAGACAGCCTTACCTCAGCTATGTCCTCTCTGACCACCACCACACAATCTCACTGATGCATTCGTGCATAATGAATGAAGTGTCTTGCCCAAAGACATGACAGTACAAACAGCTTCACTGAGGGCACCTCCGAGGAGATTGTGAATCAGGGAATGTATCTTTTGCATGTAAATTGAGATAATGAACATAATATTAAATACACTACTGATTTACATGATGAAGATACTGATTAGCTTAGTGCTTTATTCACCTAGTGGACTAGTTATACATGCAGACACATTATGACAAAATCAGAAGGTGCTTGTCCTTCATTTTTTTTAAGCCAGAGTTCTTTTTATTTCAAGTGTTTTATCACTTTGACATAATATCTTAAATGAATCCCACTGTAAAAAGACCAGTTTTAAAGCTGAGGTTTGAAGTAAATACAGACCACGAGCAAAATGAATCACATTTTATGTGTTAGTTTATTTTTTTGAGGGAGGGACATGATTATTGTCTGATTATTATCTTAAACCGCTGACAAGCATTTTACCAAAGAGGGTTGTGTAGGTTGTGACTTCATATAAATAGACAGTGCTCCCCTGTCATCTGCCTAGACTTCTAAAATACAACTCATAAATAATAAATAAATTTAACTAATTGTTTTGATGTCATTAAATAGGTGTCTGTTAATAATGTAAATGAATACTAAAATAATACTTATTATAAGTAGTCCTGTATAAATAATACTGTAGAGCAGCGGAACCTTCAGTGCTACGTGATCCCCGGCCCCCCGGTTGCATAGTGCGGAGCACCTTCCTGTTCCTTTTCATACGTAATCTGGAGAAAGACGAGAGTGCGGCTGTCGTTCTTTTCTTATACTCTACATTTGTTTTGCAGGTCAGTAATTGGGTAAAACAGCTATGAATATAAGCCTTAAGCTTCATTGTGCTTCTAGGGTACTCAGTCGCTATGTTTGATGATTTGTGTAACTTTGGAGAACTGTTTTATTGAAGTTGGTTGAGACGCGGTCAATAATGGCGTTAGAGCCGAGCCCAATTGCCGCAGTAGTCTTGTGTTTGTTAGCGTCAATATCCAGATATTGTAATCGTGCCTAAGCCCTAAGCCATTTTTCCAAAAATTACATACCCATAAAAAATTAAGGTGTTATTCAGCATTTACAAGGCTTACATGTCTAATCTTATCTCATATCAAATGAAAGGGGACCCCTTGGGGATCAATGTAGAAGTGTAAATGTGGAGGAGAAATCTTACTATGTAGAAGTAAATAAGGTTTAAACACAAGAAATGGATGTCCGCCTAAAAAAAACAACCTACAATTACAATGAAAAACCTTGTTAATCCTATGCAGATTTTTCTGCAAGCTCAAAAATGTTGTCAGCTACATCTGAGTGAATGCTACACCAAATTTGGTGATTGTAAAACAAACAAAGCCAAATAATTCGGATATTTGTAGAGAAAAGTCCAGGCGGACCCAACTGTGCCAAATATGGCACCATTTGGATCAATTTGGCACACTACTGTAATGTTAGAGTGACATCTGATTTATTCAGATTATTTTGTAACCAATTTATTTTTGGACTGCAATAACACATTTGGCCACAAGATGACATTTGGAAATACACACTTTTTTCCCTAGGTCTGAGCTGGGTACAAATTATAATAATCATTATTGTTATGCTCATTATTATTATGCGTTTTATATAGTGAATAAATAATGCAAATGTAAAGCATCTTTGAGTGTCCAGGAAAAGTTCTATATAAAACCAATGGATATTTATAATTATTATAGAATTATTATTACTACTACCACGCTACATCCACTATCACACAAATGCCTGACTGTGTAGTCACCATTAAGTGTGTAAAAGGGGTGGAGATATAGAGTGTGACATCACCCATAGCTTTAAGCTTCTTCTTGGCCCCTTTTCAGTAGCCGTTTGGCTAGCTGCTGGCTCCACTGAGCAAGCACAGTTGCGTTTGTGTCTCCGTTCTCACGGCAAGCACTGAGCCAATAAGGAGCTTGCTTGTTGAAAATACACGCCCCCTCCCCGATCTCTGTCTCATAACTGTGGCTTCTGTTCAACTTAAAATGTCAGGCGTGTCCGCGGGTCTATAGTTTGTTAGGTTTCTCCGGTTATTTTTCTCCCCGGTCCACTTCCAACACTTCCAGATACATATCCGGTAACGACAACATTCATCACCCGCGGTCACAGATAAACAGCGATGGAACACCGTCTCGTTTATATTAGAACAGAGCGGAGAGGGTTGGAGCTGTCTCCAGGTGTGTATCTGTTATAGTAACGTAAATATCTCAATAAGACGTGCAGTATTTACGCTTTTGCTCTGTCCCGCCCCCGTCATTTCTATCCAATGCCTGCAACGATTGTCACACGCATGGCTTTGTTTACAAGTTATAGTCCACTTGCAAAAATTACAATGTGAATACGAACCGAACCAAAAGAAAAAAATAAAGTTGGCTTTTGGTCCGGACCAAACAAGCGGACCAAAGGACTTTCCTGGTGTGAATACACCCTTAGTTATCGGCGCTGAAAGTCCAATGTAAGTCAATGGGAGCCAGGCTCGATTGAGCCAACACCTACTTCTATATGGGGTCAGCTAGGCTAACGGCTAACTACCTCCACCACTTTTATACACAGTATGGTAGCAACTGAAAAACGCGATTGTAAAGCATCTTTGAGTGTTATAATGATTATTATAATTATTTTTACACATATGTAGCCAATATACATTTCATACCTTTCTGATTCTGATGATGGAAGACGGTAATCGGGATCATCGTTGCGATCATGTTTACAGGATGCGTGAGATTGTTATTACATAGATATAGATAATAACTGGATACCACATACTGCGCTCCCAGTATCACCCAGTACCTCCCAGTATCCTTTGGCACCAGTTCAAGTGCTTCCTCAGTAGTGCAGCCTTTCCTCTTAGACATTGTTTTCAAAGACAGACTCGAAAACAACCAAAAAAGAACCAGAATCTACACACGTCTGCTGCACCCTTCCCCCAGCGCGTGAATCTGCTTTTACGCACAAAATGGCTTTGCCTGTTACGCACAGCCCTGTCTCTCCAGTGGATTGGTCAATCTGCATGTGTGACCCCTCTTTGGAATCCTGAGAGCCAATAGAAAATAGAACACAAAGTGAGATTACAACACTGTCAGCCAACCAGAAACAGGAACATCTGAGCATGCAAGAAACGGAGGCTTCTCTATAAAGAGACTGTAATGCTTCTCCCAGGGTCCTAAAGCCCGATGGATACACCCCAGAAGGTTTGGAATGTTCCACAAGACGTGGGACTAACAGAAAGCAGTGCGGATTCACCAGAAAAAACAAACATTTTGCGAAACAGCAAACGTAAGAGGATTTTTACAACTGTGGTTTAGAAAAGCGAAATCTTCTTTTGTTACTCTTTGGCTTCTTTCTCAGTCATTCTTTGGAGTAGAGTGATGTGAGACATATCTTTGTAATCCTTGGCTTCTCAGCTTTCATTTGAGGGGTGCGTGGAGGATAAAGTGTTGCTGCTGTAGAGCCAGAAAGGTGGCAAATTGGTTGACAAAGTTAAGTTTTTTGAAGTTTGCTCTTAAATAATTAATTTTGTTGTCATTTGAGCTGTGTTTGGAGGAGGTGAAAATGGTTTGGTAGCCTTGTAGTACTCGTTGCGTTGTTCAATTTGATGTGCAGCATGATTATATCTATAGCTCTATGATAAGTCTATTTTTAGATATCATGATTGCAAAATAATTAACGGGCCCAAGGACAGAAATGAATGTATTAGGCAGATAATCCTATGTAAATGGCTTTCAATGTAGCCTACATGACTCCTGATGTAACTTGATGTCAGAAAGACTGGGGGGAACGAATATTTAGTTCCGTGTTTCTAGACGTGCCTTGTTAATTGACGCTAATATGTTGTTCACATTGCTCCGACCAGTGCTAAATTTGGTGTGCGTAAATGATATAAAAGTAAGTAACCGTTGATAAAGTGTTACTAAAACTTACCTAGAACCAGTTGTGTAGCTGCCTGTTCAGTAATACAGCCTGTTGTACCTGTTGTGATCGCTTGCTGAGCGTAACTAGAGGTTTTATCGATCTCTGATCTGCCGGTTGTAAGCTAGCGCTAATATTAACCCTATAAGTGCCGTGGCGCACCTTCGCTAGTTATGTTTGGGATTTCAGTTCTCCTAAATTACTAATTCAAACAGTGGTGCATTTCTGTTATGTATTTTGTTTCTCATTATGCCTCTTTATGTTTATTTGCAGACCACACATACATCTTAAACCCACACAATCTCATTCCAAATACCAATCTGTTGTATCAAATGAATCTGCTGTTCAAGTTAAGCCAGCATTAAACGTTTTAAAGCTACCTCCAGTCTCCCTGGTTCTCTGATCGGAATCAACTGTCCATATTGGCCGCTCCAACCAGTGTTTAAGTCCCTAGTTAATGTGGTGGTACCTACATTAAATTCTGGTCCTTCGAGCCGGATTGGAGTAACATCAAAACAATATGGACAATTCAGCACCCATGGAAGAGGTCCAAGCCAGGCCCCATAGAGTTACTCGTCTACCCCAACACCTAATGGACTATGAAGTCAACTATCCAGTGCCCAGCTCACAACCTCCCATCGCTTCATCCCGCTCTAGCAGCAAACACAGAAGCCACTCGAGGAGAGCCTCAAGAACTACAGTCACACTCTGGGCGACGGACCATCTACTCTATTGGCTGCTATCCACTTGAAGGCCTCTCTCCCATGCAAGCTGCAATACTGGAGGAGAGCAGTAAACAACGTGAACTTGATAACTTACGAAAGCAAATGGAGGAAGACTCACTGGCTGACCGCGAACTCCAACAATTACAGGCCCAAGCTAAAGCTGCTCAAAGAGCTCAAGAAGAAGCTCTCGAGGCTAGAGAAGCTGTAAATAAACGCTTAGACCAAAGTCGTCGTCTTAAACAACTAGAGACAGATGTTGAGCTATCCAAACTAGTTACCTCCATGCTCTCTGCCAATAGCACCACCAGCTTATATGAACCACTCCCAGCACCTACAGGTTCGGCAGCTCCCGCTGTAAATCTGGCCTCAACTACAGCGCCTCAGGCCCAGACACCTTCCTACAATACCTTGCCTTCTAATGTACAGTATCCTGTTCAATCAACAACTGCTATGCAGAACTCACCAGTGACAGTTAACCCCTCAGCCAATGTACTGCAACCCATTACAACTAACCAAGCATTACTTCTTCAACAACAGACTGCTGAAGTACAAGCGACAGAGTTAACCTCCGCAGTATCCAGGCCCCAGCCAACTGTTGCCACAGTTCTCTATTCGCCGAGTGCTTACCCAGCTATGCAGCCTCAGACGGTGTCTCTCTACACTCAGCCTCCTCCATCACATGCCCTCACAGATACCAATCCAGTGCAGCCTACAGCAGCTCCAGTAGCAGCCTCCAAATGGGAGCAAACGCCGGCTACCGGCCAAGCTCTTCTGCCAGCACCTGCCCCATATCCTGGTCTACAGCCACAACTAGGAGCAGATATGTTGTTCGCCGCTGCCTTCGGTATCCCTAGACCCACGCTGCCAGTGTTCAAGAGTGGCCGTGAGAGTGACTTCGCACTCCTAAAGATGGCATTAGACAGCTTACTAAACAACCATAGCCACCTCAACGAGCAATACAAATATCAAGTGCTGCTAAGTCACCTAAAGCTACCCAGTGCTCTACAACTCGCAAAGGCCTACATGCACCATCCCAGTCCATATACTGCTGCCCTCAATGCGCTACAAGATAAATATGGCCAACCAAGGCAGCTCGTGCAGTCAGAGCTTGGCACCATTCTCAACTCCCCTGCTCTCAGGATGGGCGATGCCAACAGCTTCGACTCCTTCGCTCTGTCCGTCCAATCACTTGTGGGCATGCTGCAAATCCTTGAAGGACAGAATGGTATTGAGCTCATGTGTGGGTCACATGTAGACCGGCTGCTAAGTAAAATGCCCCAAGCTTATCGTGACAGCTTTGTGGAGTACTGCCTTAACCGGGGAATCCTGCAGCCAGGCTCTGATCGAACGTACACACTCCCGGACCTTGCCACCTGGCTCCAAGTCAAGTCCCAAGCTAAACGCATTTCAAGCCGTGCTGCAGCCCTATACCAAACTGAGCCCAATAAACCAATCAAGAGCACAAAGAGTTTCACCTCCTACAGGGAACGATCCACCCCAGTGCTCCTCACAGTAAAGGAAGAGTCACCTGTCTCCAAGCCGGTCCATAACAGGCCTGCTGTCAAGTCACAGCCATACTGCCCGCATTGTGATAATAAAGATCAATACCTGAACTCCTGTGACAACTTTAAGAAGCTCACACCCAATCAGATTGTGGAGTGGATCAAGGATGGAAACCGGTGCTGGAAGTGCGGTCGCAGTCACGCAGTGGAAAGCTGTAACCTCAAACGGCCCTGCAAGGTTTGCAAAGAACTCCATCTCACAGTATTACATGACTCTGTCCGAGATACATCCAACGCAGTCCTGACAGTGAGTTCTTTAGCTACAAAGGTCTACCTGGACCGTCCCAACCGTGCACAGCGAGTAATGTTAAAAGTAGTGAAGATTCTTATTCACCATGGCAAGCAGGCGATCGAAGCACATGCTATACTGGACGACGGCTCGGAGAGAACAATTGTGTTAGCGCCAGTCCTGCAATCCCTCAAGCTGCCTGGTACTCCAGAAACTCTCCCTATACAGACAATACATCAGAACGTTAAGCAGCTAGAAGGTCTAACAGTCTCCTTCGAGGTCTCCCCCCTTTCCAAGCCAAATGAAAAGTATCTCATCTCCAATGCATTTTCTGCTGATGGATTGAGCTTTGCAGAACATAACTACCCCGTTGCTGCCCTATAGCACGCTTACAGACACCTGAAAGGCCTCCCACTTCTTCCAATCGACCACGTGCAACCTCTGCTCCTTATCGGGTCTGACATGTGTCACCTTATCACTCCTATACAGCCTATTCTCCAGGGCACTCCAGATGGACCTATTGCGGTGTGTACGCGCCTCGGCTGGTGCCGCCAAGGTCCAATGACACCAGTGTCCACGCAGTCCAACCCAATGCCTGCATATTACTACAGCTGTAGCCAACACAGAGCTACTCCAGCACGTGCAGCGCCTCTGGCAACTGGACACCCTGCCATACTGCGAGAAAGCTGTAACCAGGTCAAAGCTTGACCAACAAGCACTAACCCTTCTCCAGGCGTCCACCACCAGAGTAGATATCAAAGGCATCCAGCGCTATGCTACACCTCTTCTGCGCAGATCTCCACCAATACTTCTCAAGACCCCCAAGGAAGCAACACTATCAAGTCTTCGCAGCACTGAACATAGACTCGCCAAGGATCCAGCAAGAGCTGCCGCTTACTGTGCCGAGATCCTAAAGCTAGAGACTGCCGGCTATGTGATGAAGATCTCACCTGAAGAAGCACACACGTCAACCGAGTCCTGGTACATTCCGCATCACATGGTGCATCATAATGGCAAGGATCGGATTGTCTTTAACTGCTCCTTCCAATATAAGGACCAATCCTTAAATGAGCAGCTACTTCCAGGGCCGACCCTTGGACCATCATTGTTGGGAGTGCTCCTGAGGTTTCGTCAACACACCGTGGCCATCAGTGGTGACATTCGGAGTATGTTCCACCAGGTACTCCTGCTGGCTGCTGACAAACCCATCATGCGCTTCCTATGGAGGAACATGCAAAGAGAAGAGGAGCCACACATCTATGAATGGCAGGTCCTTCCATTCGGGACCACCTGCAGCCCGTGCTGCGCCACTTACGCGCTGCAGCGCCACGTTCAGGACTGTCCACCACACCAATCAGATCTAGCTGAGGTTGTGGCCCAAGCCTTCTACGTCGATAACTGTCTTTACAGCACTCCAGACTCTGCCAAGGCCAAAGCTGTTGTTGACGGACTGCGGCAACTCCTCGCAGAAGGGGGCTTCGAGATCAGACAGTGGGCTAGTAACCTACCTTCAGTCACTGAACACCTGCCCTCTGATGCTAGATCCGGCAGCAGTGAACTATGGCTGTCCCGAGAATGTGCTGAACTTGATGAGCCCACGCTCGGCCTGCAGTGGAACTGCCTCAACGACACCATGGGTTACAAGCACCGCCCGCCAGAGCCTCTCCAACCCACGTTGAGGAATATGTACAAGACTCTAGCTAGCCAGTACGACCCACTAGGCTTCATTACACCCTTTACAACCAGAGCAAAGGTTCTCATACAGGACCTCTGGAAGCAGGAACTGAGCTGGGACGAACCCATCAAGCACCAACAGCTGAAGGAGCAATGGCTTGCCTGGGTGGAAGAACTCCCCAATTTACTTCAGGTACAGTTTTCAAGGGCCTATACGTGGCCAAATACCGACACCTCTGCAGTGACCAGACAACTCCATGTGTTCTGCGACGCTTCAGAGAGAGCATATGGTTCGGTCGCCTACCTGCGAACCACTGATGATCAAGGTAATGTCCATATTGCCTTCATACTAGCTCGTTCCAGAGTAGCCCCCAAGAAGTGCCTTTCCATGCCGCGACTGGAACTGAGTGCTGCGCTAACAGGTGCTCAACTAGTCAAGTTGATACAGTCGGAACTTACCATCCCTATCCACGAAGTCATCTGCTGGTCAGATTCCACCACCGTTCTTCATTGGCTGCAGTCGGAGTCCTGCCGCTATAAGGTGTTCTTTGGGACGCGGGTGGCGGAAATCCAGACCCTCACCGATGTGACCAGTTGGAGGTACGTTGACTCACCTCGAAACCCTGCGGACCACATCACCAGGGGCTTAACCTTGTCGGAGCTAACATGTCACAACCAGTGGAGATTTGGCCCTGATTTCCTGCCCAAGTCCCAAGACCAGTGGCCAGCTATGCCAAGCACCACTGCCAACCCTGATCTAACTGAGCTCAAGAAGAGTGCTTTCGTGGGAGTTGTTGCAACGACCACAAGCTCTCAACTACCTGACGTCAGTCAGTTTCGGACATGGAAAGAGCTTGTGCAAGCCACTGCACGGTCCCGTCACGGGGCGGCTATCCCCTGTGACAAGGTTGAAGCTTCAGATTACGTTGCTGCCGAAAGAGCCCTGCTTGTCCAAGCCCAAGCAGAATCTTTTCCCGCAGAGATAAAGGCCCTTAAGGCACAACGTCTAGTTCCTATGGATAGCAGGCTGGGCTCCCTTGCACCAGAGTATGAAGAAGCAACTGGCCTTGTCTGGGTCGGCGGAAGGCTTCGTCGTGCAGCGGACCTTGGAGCTGAGACAATCCATCCTATTGTCCTGGATTCTGGACACCCTACAACTAAGTTGCTCATTAAGGACTGTGATGACAGGCTCCACCATCCAGGCGCAGAACGTGTCCTCGCTGAACTGCGACGTCAGTACTGGATCCTAAGAGGGCATGAAGCTATACGTCATCACCAGTTCAACTGTCGTGAGTGCCGGTTTTGGCGAGCCAAGCCTCAGAGCCCAAGAATGGCCGACCTTCCACCTGCACGGCTACTCCTGTACAAACCACCCTTCTACTCAGTGGGGGTCGACTGCTTCGGCCCCATCCTTGTGAAGATAGGACGTCGCCATGAAAAGAGGTGGGGGATTCTATTCAAATGTATGACAACAAGATGCCTGCACTTAGATCTTCTCAAGAGCCTAGATACCGATGCTTTCCTGCTTTCCTTGCGCCGGTTCATAGCCCGGAGAGGAAAACCATTTGAGATTCTCTGCGACAATGGGACCAACTTCACTGGAGGCTGTCGTGAACTGCAAGAAGCTTTCAAAGCCATGAGCCCTCAACTGCAAGAACAGTTGGCTGAGCAGAGAATTCGGTTCCGGTTTAACCCTCCAGCTGCTCCACACTTTGGAGTCACTTGGGAGAGGGAGGTCAAGTCCATCAAGACATCCTTGAGAGTCATTCTACGAGATCAAGTAGTCCCAGTGCTGCAAACCCTCCTTGTAGAAGTAGAAGGTATCCTAAACGCCAAACCTCTAGGGTACGTTTCAGCAGATGTGGCAGATCTCGATCCTATAACACCCAACATGCTGCTGATGGGTCGCAGAGACTCATCACTCCCACAAGCTTTGTACGACAGTGAAGACCTGCTCGGGAGACGTCGGTGGAGGCACAGTCAGGTGCTAGCCGATAACTTCTGGTCATCATTCATCCGCCAGTACCTCCCAGGTCTGCAAGATCGTCAGAAGTGGAAGACCGATGGGAAGGAGCTCGCCGTTGGTCAGGTTGTCCTCATCGTAGATCCCCGCTTCCCACGAGCCTCCTGGCCTGTAGGTACAGTGATTGAAACCTTTCCTGCAGCAGATGGTCGCATACGCACAGCAGTAGTGAAGGTGAAGGAGAAGACCTACACTCGTCCTGTCATCAGGTTGATTCCTCTTCCCCAGCTGGCTGAGGAAGGTGACAGAGCTCCAGACAGCCTTTCTGGGGACGGACAATTACCCTGACAGACAATTGGGGGCGGCTGTGTCAGAAAGACTGGGGGGAACGAATATTTAGTTCCGTGTTCTAGACGTGCCTTGTTAATTGACGCTAATATGTTGTTCACATTGCTTCGACCAGTGCTAAATTTGGTGTGCGTAAATGATATAAAAGTAAGTAACTGTTGATAAAGTGTTGCTAAAACTTACCTAGAACCAGTTGTGTAGCTGCCTGTTTTGTAATACTGCCTGTTGTACCTGTCGTGATCGCTTGCTGAGCGTAACTAGCGTTTTATCGATCTCTGATCTGCCGGGTTGTAAGCTAGCGCTAATATTGGCGCACCTTCGATAGTTATGTTTGGTATTTCAGTTCTCCTGAATTACTCATTCAAACAGTGGTGCATTCCTGTTATGTATTTTATTTCTCATTATGCCTCTTTATGTTTATTTGCAGACCACATCTTAAACCCACACACTGTCATCCCAAGTCCCAATCTGTTGTATTAAATGAATCTGCTGTTCAAG
>JAVQKH010154796.1:0-13187 GCA_036025875.1 Mogurnda adspersa | reverse complement strand
AGCCTATATTTTACTATTTTACATCATATTTAGAAACATCCAGAGAAACAAAAGCGGGCTAAACGGGATAGAAGCTAGTCTCACTTTATTATATTGTTTTACTACATTTTGTCCCTATTTATAGAATAATAAATATGTTTAAAGCAGTTATTTTTTTTGATGATTTCCTTTCCTTTATAAACATATCTCGACCAAAACATGTTTACAAAATCGCCCAAACTATCATAAAAATATCTGTATCTGCCTCGGTGCATCACTAAACTGGACATTAAGCTTATTCTGGTTTAATTTTTTTTATTTTGGTGCTGAGTATTCACTGTAGTTTTTTGAAGCATATGTAAAATGTTTTTCTGGTACAGATGCGGCCCACAGTCGGACTGAATGAGCTGCTGTCATGTTGTGTCTGTGTTGAGCTGATGATGGGATGGAGGGGAATATTACAGCTGTACTTTATGGATAAAACATTTGATAACCATGTTGAATATTGCGTTATTTATATTTTTGATGCCAGTGCAATTTTGAAGTAGTTCCTTATTTATTTAGTAGTTAAAATTGCTTCAAAATGAGAACTAAAACAAAACCAAAGTAGGACTAAATTAAGTAAATCAAGACTAAAATGCGACTTTTCATTCAAGGCTGTAATATGTCAGACCATGGAGTTATTGTGACATACATAGATTTTTGTGATACAGATATTGCGTAGTTTTGTGATACATTGTGCTGCTCTAGTCTGAGGTTAGTGCTGCGTGTGTTGTGTTTTTACGGTGTTGTTGTGGGAGCTGTAGTGAGGACTTGTGCAACAGTCTCAGTGTGGTCACCTCTGGGCCTTCCTGTGTCACACCTTCTGTGGGTCTCATGGAAGACTCCTCCAGGCATCTTCAGGGCTTAGTAATTGGATTTTTTTATATAATAACAAAATAGAAACAAAAAAAACTTCTAAAAAATAAAAACATTAAATAATGCAGTTTACAGCTGTTGAAATTATTTTAAAAATGTTTAAAATGAACACTCTGACCCTGTTTTATGATGTAAAGCAGGTAGTCTGTCATAATTCCTATTTTACTTTAGTCCCTCCCCTGGCCTCTACAGCAGCAGTTAGTGTGGGCTACCACTCGAAACTCGACTATTGGTCAAAGTGGTAACCCTCAAACTCTACTTAGGAGTTTCACAATGAAATGAAAACGCTCAGAGCTCTGTAATAAGTCATTAGCGACAGCGTTAGTCACACACAGGCTTCACTAAAACAAATACTGCACATCTGGGGTTAGCTTCACTGTGAAAACAAATACCATTTACTTCAGGTTTTTAATTGGCCCTAAATGCCACAGACAGAGGGTACAGACTTTACCCCCCCAGCCAGGTTACAGACTTTACCCCCCCCAGGCAGGTTACAGCCCCGTCAGAAGAATGTTGTGTCTCAGATGAACATGCTCCAGCCCACACAGGATTAAGACCAGAGACAGGTCTCAGCACGTGTCCCAGAGCTGCTCCCAGTGTCTGGCGTTACTCCAGGGTCCTTGTGGATCAGAAGGTCTTTGTGACGTCACTGTTTGGACTGAGACGCCTGGTTTACTCTGAATGTGGTTCTGGTGCTGTGTGGTTGCCGTACGGTGTTCTTGAGTACAGTGTGCAGTAGGGTGGGCATAAAGTGGGACCTTTTTTGAGGAAATGATGAAGTCTTTAATGTGATACCTTAATCTTAGGATCTCTATTTCACATCAAACTTAACTATTCTTCCTCAAACACACTCTGAACCAAAGTCTAATTATTTGGAAGCAAAGTGGGACACCTGTAATTGGTAATGTTGGACACTTGAAGCATGTTTGTTTTTTGCAGTGTAAACACAATAACCAATAAACAAAAACAATATTTATACCTTGGTTAAACAGGCTTCACCACGAGGAACACAAGGATCCGTAGTAGAGCCGTGATGTATGAACTCAGGGTTGATTTTAAGTTATGGAATTTATTAAACAGGCACAAATGTCCCATTTTACCCACATTTACCTACATGTCAGGACATAGACTACAACAAGTGTATGTGACCTGCGTGCGGTGTCTGGCAAAAATCAGACACACACTGCACCATAGCTTCACCACAGACGGTGTGGATCCAGCGCCGTTCTTCAAATGTTCTGCATGTGTTGCATCCATTCTGCACACAGGGGTCTGCAACTGGTTCTAGAGCCACACCCTGCTCTCTAGCGCCTCTCTGTGGCTCTCTGTGGCTCTGGTGTATGGTCAATTCATGAAAATAGACACTAGCTGAGAGCACATCTGTGAAACAATCACATTCGTTTCAGCATGTCTTTAAAGAATAAAAACTATCTGGACTTATTACTACTATCTACTGCTACATACTATCTAGACTATTGTCCTAACTGTTGGGTGGGTTCAGTGAGCTGCTTTAGACTCTCAATAAACAATCCTAACAAATGCATGTGGAGTTTCAGATTTATAATACTGTGACTGGCCCTTTCGTCTGTTGCGAGTGAGTTTGGTTGTGGCTCTTTACAGATGGACATTTACTCTTTTAGCCATGTCTCTGGATCCCAAAGGTTGCAGACCCCTCTGAGTCAGCGACCATCAGCTCCAGTACCATCAGCTGCTTCTGCTCTGGGTCCTGACGTCCTGAGTGTGTGTTGTGTTGAGTGCACTAGTGACGATGATGATGGAGGTGGTGTTTGAACGGCGTTTCGTGCTCTGTGTTGCAGGCATGTGGCGACCCCAAAGCCAAGCCCTCGTATCTGGTCGACAAGAACCTGGAGTCTGCCGTCAAGTTCATCGTCCGGAAGTTTCCCGCCGTGGAGACTCGCAACAACAACGTGAGTATTATTCTTTTAAATATTTGAATATTTACTGGTTTGTCATATGCACAATAACATTTCTGTATGATTTTTATCCAATCTCACTTTTATAATATTGATAAATAAGTTATAAGTTTAATTTGAAGTATTATGAGAAGTATTGTTTAGTAAGTTCACCAATTACTCAATAGTTCCTAGATAAAAACTAGTGTTGTAGTCAAGACCGGACTATCCGAGGCCAAGACCAGTCCGAGCTCTGTCCGAGACCAGAGTGAACACAGACAAGACACATGGACCAGTTTGAGATCAGACAAGTATGAAAACACAGAATAAAGCTAAATAAGGAGCATAATGGCACAAAATGTGATTTACTTTTAAAAAATGTTTTATGAAAAGCAATTAATTTAAAAAATACCCTTGGAAAAAAAAAAAAAAGTGTTTTAATCCCAATAAAAGTCTAATAAAAGAGTAAAATCATGTTCGAGACCAAGACCGAGTCAAACTGTGTCTGAGACTGAGACGAGATCGAGACGGTGAGAAAGCGGCCGCTGCAACACTCATAAAAACGCTGTTGTCACAAGAATCTGAAGCAGTCTCGATCCATGTGACTGAGGTCTATGGTTAAAACCAAACCGTGACAAACACCAGACTCAAAATCAGGAAGACACCTGATCAAGTTCCTGATTCTGGTCTGATAGTGTGTGATATTGTATTTGTGTGTGTGTGTGTGGTATGATAGTGTGTAATAGTGTATTGGTGTGTATGTGTTCAGATCTAAACGGTGCAGTATTATTGTCTCACGTTGTTTTCTGCTGTTTTCTGTCCGTGTGTGTTCTGCATGATGCTAACATGGCTTGTTCCGGACATGTGCTTTTTGGTAAGTTGTATTTGAGTTCTCGTATCTCATTTTTATTTCAGCTCTGTCCCAGCTTTCTTTACTTTGCTTTTTCTGGACGCTCTTTTCCTTTGTCTCATCTGCTGTGTGCTGTGAGCCTGCTGCAGCTCTCAAATATTACAGATGAGTGACTGTTGAAGCCTGAATGATCTATTCACTAAGGATCGTGTTACACAGAATCCACACATTTGACACGGGACCCCCCCTGTCGCAATCTGCATCCCACTGTAGTCCTACTCTGTGCATGGTAGAGAAATATTGGTGAATAGTAAAGCCTCACTCTAAGATCCATTTCCTGTTTCTTGTCTTCTTTGACTCTTGACTTTATCTTTTCACTTCCTGCAGCTCAGAACAATAAACAGAAACATAGACGATAGATCAACAGTAACCCAGGCTGACTCTTCCAGTGTCATCTACCGTCTATGTTTTTGACCAGCTCACTCTCTGCTGTGGATCCTTTTCATCAAACTCGGAGGCCGTTTACACGACAATGAATTTTCCCAGAAACACGTTAAAAAGTCTCTGAATATGCCTTTCATCTACACGACAACGACAGATCTTTCTAAATCCGCAGTATTTTCCAAGACCACTCCGAAGGTGTTTGGTCTCACTGCGGGGGGCTAACACCGAATGGAAAAGCGTGATACCGAGTAGTGTCAAGTACGTACTAGTGCTATAGGGAGTCCTCTGCTGAAGTGTTGGTGCTGCGTAAAGGCGGACTACAGGACGTTTTTATCTCGCCGCATTCGTATAATTTGGGTCGTTTTCTGTCCAGCGTTGTCGTGTAAATGGCCCCTGAATCTAATAACATATCATTGATATGTTATCTGAGAAATCATTTTGTGATCTGTCAGTGTCCAACAGAACTACACTTTGGACCATAACCACAGATCTGTGGAGCAGCTGTAGAATCATCCGTTTAAATAATACTTGTGTTAAATGGAAGTCCAGACGTGTGTCTAACGCCGGTCTCTGGTTCAACAGCAACAGTTGGCTCAGCTTCAGAAAGAGAAGTCTGAGATCCTCAAGAACCTGGCTCTGTATTACTTCACCTTTGTGGACGTGATGGAGTTTAAGGTACGTCCAGTCTGACCTGTCCTGTGGTCAGCAGGTCCAGAGTTAACCTGTCTAACCCGAACATCTGTGTTTGTGTGTGTGTGTGTGTGTCTCCAGGACCACGTGTGTGAGCTGCTCAACACCATCGACGCCTGTCAGGTCTTCTTTGACATCGTGAGTACAGTCTAATCTAATGTGACATAGGTTTAATAATATTATTAATGATGTACTTATTTTAAATCGAGCTTTTACTTAATTATTTATTTTTTACTCTGAAATCCTGTGACTGTAACTGTGTGTTTCTGTATCAGACGGTGAACTTTGACCTGACCAAGAACTACCTGGACCTGGTGGTGACCTACACGACTCTGATGATCATTCTGTCTCGGATCGAGGAGAGGAAGGCCATCATCGGGCTGTACAACTACGCCCACGAGATGACCCACGGAGCCAGGTACAGGGGCCTACATACATTTTTTCAACACTTATCAGCTCTTAGAAGTTTTATAGTTTGAGTTTATTATTATTTGTGACGATAACGTGTAACTGCTGTGTTCTCCGCAGTGACCGGGAGTACCCGCGCCTGGGTCAGCTCATCGTGGATTATGAGAATCCTCTGAAGAGGATGATGGAGGAGTTTGTTCCTCATGGAAAGGTACGTGCTGCTCCAGACACTACACTGAATACGTGTGATTTGTCTGAGTAGTATTGCAGTAGTATTGCAGTAGTTCTGAGCAGTATCGCCTCCTGTCTCCAGTCCCTGTCCGACGCCCTGGTCAGCCTCCAGATGGTGTATCCTCGCAGGAACCTTTCGGCTGATCAGTGGAGGAACGCCCAGCTGCTGTCGCTCATCTCGGCCCCCTCCACCATGCTCAACCCGGCCCAGTCCGACACGGTGCGCCCCCTACAGGCTCTCCACCTCACTGCCTCTGACTGTACACTGATGTAACTCTCTTCTGTTGCTCTGCAGATGCCTTGTGAATATCTGTCTCTGGACGCGATGGAGAAGTGGATTGTTTGTAAGTAACAGAATGACATAACCACTATGTAGTGCACTATCAAGGGGTTAGGGACCACTATAGAGGGGTGAGGGGGGTCTTTCGGACACAAACTGAACATAATTAGATGTACTACTTCTTCAGTCGGGTTCATCCTGTGCCACGCCGTGCTGAACAGTGACGCTGCTGCCCTCTCTCTGTGGAAGCTGGCACTGCAGAGCTCCACCTGCCTGTGTCTGTTCAGAGACGAGGTGTTCCACATCCACAAGGCGGCCGAGGACCTGTTCGTCAACATCCGAGGGTACGCCACACGATACTCACTGCATTATTATTGTACTTACATAGAACTAGACCAAAAAGACTGTTTTAAAGGTTCTGTTGTGATATATACCATGAGTTCTGTTTAACAAATCAAATGTTATGAGCTAAATAAAAAGAATGTCATGTTAAAATGTGGGGCTTGTGCATCACGTTGAACGTAGCTATATTGAACGTATAGTGCACAATATATTTGCAGCATTTGTTAATTCATATTTATGTAAGACTAAATATGTTATACTTTTTTAGCTACAACAAACGGATCAATGACATCAGGGAGTGCAAAGAACAGGCCCTGTCTCACGCGTAAGTCTGATCTCATGCGCCATCAGAAATTCAGTCTTCATTGTCTGCTCGAACTGGGCTCATACTGTTCTCAAAAAGTCAGATACTGATGATATTGATGCTTGTGTTTCTGCAGAGGCTCCATGCACCGAGAACGCCGCAAGTTCCTCAGGTCTGCCCTGAAGGAACTGGCCACTGTGTTAGCCGACCAGCCCGGACTCCTCGGGCCTAAGGTATTCTTCAGGAAAACAATTTTAGTCGGATTCATATAGTAAAGTGGTTCTCAAACTGCGGTACTCAGGAGCCTTTAGGGTACATTCTGACTCTTGAGATGTTTTATGCATTTTAGGGATGAAACAACTAATCAGACTAATCACGATTAAACAGTTTTTGAGTTTTAGGTTCAGCTGGTTCGAATATTGTAAAAAAAAAAAAAAATCCCATTTATGCACCTTTCACTATCCACTTTTTATATGATTGGTAGAAAAAATTATTGACATTGATAAATTTGCAAAATAATCGTTAGCGGCAGCCCTAATGTATTTCTGTCAACTGTAATATTCCAGGCTCTGTTCGTCTTCATGGCTTTGTCATTTGCCCGAGACGAGATCATCTGGCTGCTCCGACACGCAGACAACATCCAGAAGAAGAGCACAGATGACTTCATAGACAAGTACGCACACTGACACGTTTTTATACCTGCTGGGGATGCTTCTGTCTTTACTCATCTGGATCTGTACAGGCACATCGCTGAGCTGATCTTCTACATGGAGGAACTCCGAGCTCACGTCAGGAAGTACGGGCCCGTGATGCAGCGGTACTATGTGCAGTATCTGTCTGGGTTCGACGCCGTGGTGCTGAATGAACTGGTGCAGGTACGAGCATCACACACCAACCTCCTCCTTCTCCTGCACCGAGGTTTTATTTCATTTGTTTTATCTGAACTGTGCAGAACCTGTCTGTGTGCCCTGAGGATGAGTCCATCATCATGTCTTCATTTGTCAACACCATGACGTCTCTCAGCGTCAAACAAGGTGGGTGCCTCAGACCTTCATGTACCATGTAACAGTACCATGTAGCTCCAAACAGACGCCTGACCCAGTCTCTTCTGTTCCAGTGGAGGACGGAGAGGTGTTTGACTTCAGAGGCATGAGGCTGGACTGGTTCCGTCTGCAGGTACCTTTCATACACACTAGTCCAGCGTCTACACCGTTTCAGATTGATTACAACATCCTCCTTTTGTTCCAGGCTTACACCAGTGTCTCTAAAGCCAGCCTGGGCATCGCTGACCACAAGGAGCTGGGCAAAATGATGAACACCATCATCTTCCACACTAAGATGGTGGACTCGTTGGTGGAGATGCTGGTGGAGACCTCAGACCTGTCTATTTTCTGGTGAGGCTTAGATCTTTAAGCTTTAAACAGAAGCTGAAATGGTATGTTTTTGATGTGACGTGTATTTGTGTGTTCAGTTTCTACAGCCGTGCGTTTGAGAAGATGTTCCAGCAGTGTCTGGAGCTGCCGTCTCAGAGCCGTCACTCCATCTGCTTCCCTCTGCTCTGCACTCACTTCATGTCCTGTACTCACGAGCTGTGTCCTGAGGAGGTACCACTGCACTTCACCCTGGAGCATGTCGAACCCTGATATAATCCAATAATCCTGGTGTTATTGTTCATGTCCTCACAGCGCCATCACATCGGCGACCGCAGCCTTTCTCTCTGTAACATGTTTCTGGACGAGATGGCCAAACAAGCCCGAAACCTGATCACCGACATCTGCACAGAGCAGTGCACGCTCAGCGACCAGGTCAGAGCCCTACAGGACTCTATTTATTCACCATTTAATAGAAAACACAAAGGACAAACACTACGTTAAAGACATTCAACAAAACCTTTGTCCACTAGGGGCGCTAATGACTTGTCGTAGATAATCCAACATGGCTGCCAGGCGTTGTTTTAGCTTGTCTCTTATTGTCACTTAGCTTCTTCCAAAGCACTGCGCCAAAACCATCAGCCAGGCCGTCAACAAGAAGAGTAAGAAGGCCACGGGGAAGAAAGGCGAGCCCGAGCGGGAGAAGCCTGGAGTGGAGAGCATGAGGAAGAACCGCCTGCTGGTCACAAAGTAAAACGCTTTTATTTTTTAGTCAGCGTTAGTGCTTTAGTGAGATAATCCTGATGTTTGTGTCGTCTCTCTGCAGTCTGGATAAACTCCACACGGCGCTGTCCGAACTCTGCTTCTCCATCAACTACGTCCCTAACCTGGTGGTGTGGGAGCATACCTTCACCCCCCGCGAGTACCTGACGTCGCACCTGGAGATCCGCTTCACCAAGTAATCCTGACATTCACTCATACACTTTAAGTATCGCAAAAATCTAAATCTATCACAATCTGACATCTGACCAGAGCCTTGAATGAAAATGTGTCGTGGCTAAATATTTCATGGATTGTATTAATTTAGTCCTGCTTTAGCCTGGTTTTAGTCCTTTTCACTAGTAAATAAACTATTTCTGCTTAAAGCTGCACTACCTGATTTTTGTGTTCCTTGTAATTAAGCAGAAATAACTTCTCACTCAATAGTACAACAGAACAGAAGTCATCTGAGAAAAATTTGACTTTGAGACCCTCAGTCATGAACTCACTGATCACTCCCTTGAGCGCAGGTCCATCGTGGGGATGACCATGTACAACCAGGCCACTCAGGAGATCGCCAAGCCCAGCGAGCTCCTGACCAGCGTCCGCGCCTACATGACCGTCCTGCAGTCCATCGAGAACTACGTCACCATCGACATCACCCGGGTCTTCAACAACGTCCTGCTCCAGCAGACCCAGCACCTGGACAGCCACGGAGAGCCCACCATCACCAGCCTCTACACCAACTGGTACGAGGAGGACCTGGAGGGAGTTTTCACCTCATCGTGTTTGGAATCACATTGTAAGACACGTTTTGTGTGTGTGTATGTGATCGGCAGGTACCTGGAGACTCTGCTGCGTCAGGTCAGTAATGGACACATCGCCTACTTCCCCGCCATGAAGGCCTTCGTCAACCTGCCCACGGAGAACGAGCTCACCTTCAACGCAGAGGAGTACTCGGACATCTCAGGTTAGCACTGCCCCTCACCACCTCACGACCTCACTCTCTCATCACCTCACCCCTTCACTTCTTAAATTGTGATTGTTTGTTTTCAGAAATGCGTTCTCTCTCTGAGCTCCTGGGGCCGTACGGGATGAAGTTCCTCAGCGAGAGCCTCATGTGGCACATCTCGTCTCAGGTCGCCGAGCTCAAGGTACCCGTATAGTTTCATTTTTATAATTTTTAATATATATTACTGTTTTTTTTGTAATCATGATCTCATTCTGTTGCAGAAACTGGTGGTGGAGAACATGGAGGTGCTGACTCAGATGAGGACCAGCTTTGACAAACCAGAACACATGGCTGCGCTCTTCAAGAAACTCACCTGTAAGAACCTCCAGACACACACTAGGGCAGCGCAATATGTCACAACTTTATCATTATTGCATTATCACCATTGCAATGATGCCATGGTCTTTCATCTGATAGACTTTTTCTGTTCTTCCTGTTGCAGCTGTGGACAGTGTGCTGAAGAGGATGACCATCATCGGGGTCATCCTGTCGTTCCGCTCGCTCGCTCAGGAGGCCCTCAGAGATGTAAGGCAGATGTTTTATATTCATTTAATCCATATTGATTCAGTATGATTCATATTCTGTGTATCTGCACACTCCAGGTCCTCTCCTGTCACATCCCGTTCCTGGTCAGTTCAGTGGAGGACTTCAAGGACCACATTCCCAGAGAGACGGACATGAAGGTACTGGATGCGAACTGTCACTGCTACATTTATGCACAAGGACTATCTCAGCAACTATAGGCTTTAGGCGGGATTCACCCAGGACAATACACAGTTACTGCAAACCCTTCAGCGTTCCACTTGATTATGCAGATCTTGTACCTAATAAAGTGGTCCAGGTGTGCTCTTCTGCTGCTGTAGTCCACCTGCGTCATGTTTTTTAAAGTATGCATATTTTGACAGGACATTGACAATGACGTTTACAACTTCCTAATATTAATAACAACAATGATTGGTCAGTCCGTTTGTATTCATGGTACTTATGGCCTGGGATGCAGTGTACCTAACTCTAAACCACTCGTGATGTTTCTGCAGGTGGCCATGAATGTGTACGAGCTCTCCTCCGCCGCTGGGCTCCCGTGTGAAATCGACCCTGCCCTGGTGGTGGCGCTGTCCTCACAGAAGAGCGGTAAGTGCACTCCCCTCAGTTCTGAGGCTGGACATAGGTGTCTTCAGATAAATCTAATGTAAATCATGTAACTTTCAGAGAACATCAGTCCGGAGGAGGAGTATAAGATCGCGTGTCTGCTCATGGTGTTCGTGGCCGTGTCTCTGCCCACTTTAGCGAGCAACGTCATGTCCCAGTACAGCCCCGCCATTGAGGGTAACAACCAGGATCCTTTCATTTAGTTTGATGTATTTACAGTATAAGCGGTAGTTTTATTTTCTCAGTAAAATGTGTCTGCTGCCCCCTACAGGTCACTGTAACAACATCCACTGCCTGGCCAAAGCCATCAACCAGATCGCCGCTGCTCTCTTCACCATCCACAAGGGCAGCATCGAGGACCGCCTCAAGGAGTTCCTGGCTGTAAGACCTTCTGTTCTAACCATTAATCGAAGTATCACACATGCATCTGTCAGGTTAACCCCCTCTGACATGTGTCTGCGCAGCTGGCCTCCTCGAGTCTGCTGAAGATCGGCCAAGAGACGGACAAGATGACCACACGGAACCGCGAGTCCGTGTACCTGCTCCTGGACATGGTACCGTCACCTGTTTATCATCTAATCCAGACATTTCCAAAGTCTCGAGTGTTTTTATTTTCTTGTATGTGTCGTGTTCCAGATCGTGCAGGAGTCTCCATTCCTGACCATGGATCTGCTGGAGTCCTGCTTCCCCTACGTCCTGCTGCGAAACGCTTACCATGCCGTGTACAAGCAGAGCATCAGCGCCAACGCATAAACGACACAACTCTAACACTACACACACACTACACAACAGTAACACTATATACTCACACTAAACTGAAGACACACTCCAGACTGCGACCAAAAGGACGGACGTGGGTCACAGACTTTGACCGCCGCCAGGGACCACAGCTCCACAAAAAGAACGATGATATAAATATAGTCTATATAAAGTTAACACTAAACATGATTCTTTTTGATGAATATTTGAGATGTTTGTATCCGGCTGACGACTTTATGGTGACGGTGGATGATTTTTTTTGGGGGGGAATGCAAGTGACGTGGAATTAATTTGTGTTGATACGGAGACATGACGTTGTTACAGGTTTACACTAGGGCTGCACGATATCAGGAAAACGATTTTGATATTTTTGTGATATTTTTGTGATGGTTCAATTGAGCAGAAGTCGTTCATTTGTGCAACTAACCCCGTGATTCAGAGCCTAACTCCGCCCACAGACAGAGGGGCGGGGCCAAAGGTGAAGTTAGCGGAGGGTGGAGACAGGGGCGGGTCCGAGGGTACGGGAGAGAATAAAATTTGACCTTTATTTATTTAGCAACAATTTTTATTCAAGGCTCTAATATGAAAAATAATTTTAACAGAGTAAAGACCATGGAGTTGTTGTGATTTCTGCGATAATTTAGCGATATATCGAGCAGCCCTAGTCTCCAGAACGTCGGACACAGTTTCAGATGAAATACATTTACAGTAATATTCTGACATAGTGCACATGTGTTTTACGGTGACGTTCTGTAGTTAGCTGTAACATGAACTGTGGGTAAAAATATGATAACTGTATTTTACTGTCTGTTATTAATGTTCATGTTTTATTATTATTATTATTTTTATGACAATTTGCCAAAACGTGTTGACACTAAAAACATCCGTACGGGGCCTTCAGAGCGGAGCTGGGACGGAGGCTTTGGATGTGACTGCACCTCCTCGAACGCAGGACTACACGCTGTACTTCGTCAGTACTACAGAGTACTTCACCGCTCATCGTGCTTACTATCATTATCTGCAGACCAGTACTGGGCTGGAGTTAGTGGATCTTAAACTTTACGCACCAAGCACTACAAATATTTGGCTTCAAAAGTACTCTTTTATTAAATTGAAAAAAGTCTAAATAAAGACAAGGACAAACAAAAGTATGAACCAGGACTAAACTAGAGTAGTTCAGGTCTAGACGAGGACTAAAACATGGTTAAAAGAACTAAATAAAAACTAAATCAATACTTGAGCTGCAAAAACTTCCTCAGTACCACCAGAGGTACCTGCACCACAGTTTGAGAACCGCCGGGTGAGAGGACAGAAGCTGGATCAGTTTCGTCAAGAGCAAGAAACTGGATCAAAGCGGAGACATTACCAAAGCAGCCCCAGTAAGGGACGCCCCGCCCCTCCAATGGGAAGCTCCGCCCCTACGGTGGGAAGCCCCGCCCCTCTGAGGATCTCTGTACTGGGGGTGCTTCATTTTTCTAACCTCTTGTGTCTGTGACTCCGCTGTAACTGAATCAAATAAAGGCTGTGTTGGACGAGTGTGTGAGGGGGACTCTGTACACACACACACACACCCTCAGGAACCTGTGTTGTGAGGACATTACACTCAGTTACTAATACTTTTTTACTCTTATTACTTTGTGGTAACAGTTGGGGAGACTGGGGTAAGTTGAGCCACCCCTTGTTGCAATGAAACTAAACAATGATCATGTGACCAAATATTTAGGAGAAAGGCATAATTTCATGGAGTCTGTGAAGTTAAGAACCATGTGGGTAAAGTGG
>JAVQKH010153915.1:0-11942 GCA_036025875.1 Mogurnda adspersa | reverse complement strand
AGTATTATTTTTTAACTTCCCTTTATGAAATATAATCTCTACAGGCGATACTATTCGACAATGAAACGTCTGTAATGGTTTCCCCACGAGCATTTCATCTGCTATTAGTCCTCACATTTGTTTAATAAAAACATAAAGAAGACATAAAGTGACTATGTTAAGTGTTTAAAGATAGCGTTTCACAGAAAAAGCTGTGCAATCTTATTCACCAGTATAAACAGTCTAGGCATTTACAGTCTCTTTGTAACCCATATGCCTAAATCCCAACTAGTTGATGGATTCAGATGTGTCCTTTCTCAGAGGGATCTTGAAGCTGGTGAGTTTCTGTCCAAACAGCTGGCTCAGGAGGTGGTTCTGGGACTCGGCTGTTCGGTACGAGTGGCTGTCCATGGCTCTCACCCCCATCTTTGTCCGGGATTTGTTCAGAGAATTGTTCATGGGAACCGGCGTCACCTTGGAGATGGGCGAGTGCAATGGCCGCCCTATACTTCCTTTTTTACTCTTGTAGTCTCCGTTTAGAGTCCCCACAATGTCGCTCTTCTTTGGTGTGCAGCTTTCAAGTAAACTTTTCTTAGACTGCATATTTGAAGTCTTGCATTTGGATATCATCTTGTTGCTCACCGTATCCCCGTGTACTGAGGACAGCACGGGATATTCATGAGGTCCGTCCGACTTTCTCTGCAGGGTTATACATTTGCTGGGGCGGAATTTCTTTTTCGCCTGCGCCTCGATGTCCAGGTTTTCCTGCGTGGCTGGAGAGGACACTCTTGGTGAGCTGTAAGAGGACTTCACGTCTTTCCTCTTCTTCTGCGGTCTGACATGTTCTTTGTCTTCGTTCAGCACTGATGAGACTTTAGACTGTGTAGTCACAGAGTTGACTTTAGACTTCTCGGTTGTTTTGGCTTGAACAACTTTGTCTTTGATGGGACTGCTGTGCTCTGGCTCTGGTGCACTTTGCTGTTTGTTATCATTAGTGGAGGCCTTTGACGACAGGTACCACAGCTCATCACCTGCCAGTTGCCCAGACACTTCAGTACCTAAGTAAAAGACAGCAGATTCGGGAGTCTCTAAAACTGTTATATTTTCTTTAACAGTGGGGTCATTACAAGGCGCTGGTAGAGCAGATATATCATGTTCTTTTGTATCCTCCTCGGCTACCTTTGCGTTAACAATCTCCTCCACTTCACTCTCTCCTTCTTTAGCCGCTGACCACGAGCTCGTCTCTGCACGGATGCACACTGACTCATTCTCCTCTTTCACGTCACACGCTTCACTAATCAATTTTCCATTAGGCTCTTCATCAGGATTAGGTGAGAGCGCTGGCTCAATTTCCTCTTTGGGCACGGCCGACTCAGCCGTCGTGCTCATGTGAATACATTTCTCCAGCTCTATGAGTAGATCTGAGTACTCCTCAGCCACGTCTTCTGTTTTCACATTTGTGTTGTCTGCTTCATCGTGGTACTCATTCACTGTGGTCTGTGTGGAGTCATCGGCCGTGAACACACATGACTTTGAAGCGTGAGATTCTGAGTGCTGGTTTAGGTGCAGCGGGCTGACACTGGCGATGCCGCTGTCTGAGCCACTCTCAGGCAGACTGTCAGACAGACGCCTCCTCTTCTTACTCACAGGAGAGTCACACTCATTTTCTTTGGTGCCGGGTGCTTTGACAGGCCTCAGAACGCCTCGGAATTTAAAGATTTTGTTTCCCCCCAGCAGGTGTTTTTCCATGTGTCGGTCAAATTGCTCTTTTTTGGAAAAAGTGTAGTTACAAGTGCTGCAGATGAAAGACTTTTTGATGACGTGCATCACATCAGCACAGAGCTCGCAGGTGTAGAGGGTGGTGTGCTTTGAATCCAGCTCATCTACTTCTTCATGCGCTCTCTTCAGATGCTCCTTCAGCTCATGGACCTCCTGGTAGGACACAGGGCACTTGTGACAGAGGAAGATCTTCTCTAAGTTGTGCACTACTAAATGTCTCTGCAGTTTAAAGGGCTTAGGGAACTGTTTTCCGCAGTGGTGGCAGTCTCTGGAGGGGTCTTTGCAGTTCGGGTGTATCTCCACATTTTTAGGGGTGTCCACTTTATGCAGGACCTCAAGCGGAGTCAGTGTGCCCTGCCTCCCGCTGGTTCCACTGCTGCTTTTACTCTTGTGAGGCTTTGACTCCTCTGTCGCACTTCCTGATGCACCACTTTTGTCTGGATCTCTCTGAGCCTTGCTGGATTCTCGGCTGGCCTTACTGGGCCGATGCTGCATTATAGAGGTGATAAAGTTCTTCACAGCCGTTTCTTGCATTAACCCCGAAATACCCAGCATACAGCCCTGTGTTTGACCTCTTCGGGCAAACTGGGTGGCATGTTCTCGTAAGTGCTCATTATACATCCAGACATCAGAGATCTCCTTCAGGCACATCCCGCAGGTCCATATTCCCGTCTTGTTCTTGGCATGTTTTTCCCACAGATGGTCTCGGAGCTGCTCCCTGGAGCTGAACTTGCGCTGGACGCACATGTAGCAGGTGGGGGGAGGGGACGGGTTGTGAGAGAGCTTATGGAAGTTCAGCTCCCCCAGCGTGAGAAACCAGCTGAAGCACACTTTGCACTTGTACTGCTTGTCTTTGACCTTCATGCCGCCGTCTTGCCGTTTGCGACCTCGCCGTTCTTGGGGTTTGCTGTTTTTGTCATCTTCTTTTTTCTCGACGTCCACGGCTTTAATGGGAGGAGCCGGTGTTATTTCTTTACTAGAATCAAAAAATTGAATGTCGGGGAGCTGGAATGTGGTGTTGATATTCTGAATATCGATGCTGTGGAGGTTTTGTATGCTGTCTGTCGCTCGTGATTCTACGGGGGCAGCGGGGAGGGGTTGCGGATATGGCCCACTTGGCTCTTCTGTTTTACAAGAACTGAGGTCAGAGCTCACAGTTGAGTCTGGGGGAAACCCACTGAAGTGAAATAAGGACTTATCAATGGTGCTCTCGAGTCTGTTCAAGAGACTGCTTCCAATCTCCTCAAAATTGTCCGCTTGATTTTGTTTACTGTCTGTCTGCGATGGTGCGTTATTGTGGCACATATTCAACATAATGGCATCATCAATAGATATCGTCTCGTATTGACAGTGGTTAGCTGGGTTGTCGGTGAAGGCCGGCTGTTCCACAATCTGCTCCGTGTCGCTCGTGAGAGGATTTTGATCTGTTTTGGGCTTTTTATTCTTTTTGGTGTAAACGCGGGGGCACTTTTTTCTTTTCACTTCTTCATCTCGGGGGAAGAGTTGTGAGAACGTGGTGTCATCGTCAAACAGCGTCTTTAGATCAGGACTCACACCGGGAGGGTCCAGAGGGGGCCGGCAGGGCAGATCACGAGGGGCACTGGGGTCACTGTTGTTCTCACTTTTGATCCCCAATGCCACTTTGGGAGGAATCTTTTGGGCCGTTGTGTCTGCTCCATTTGATTTACAATCCACAGTGTTTTCAACACATTGTCTCATTACATCGCTGCCCTCACATACAGGAGCTTCTTCTACTGTCGAAGTCATTTCATTGTATTCTACGGCTTGGTTTAATATTTGTTTTGTCGCTGTATTCTCAATTACATTGACTAAAACACTTGGAGGGGATTCGTCCATTTCACTTGCAGCGTGTTCAGTGATATTCTCTGGATTTTCCAGCGGTTTAGACTGTGCCTGTAATGCGTTGTTTTGGAATTCCGGGGTAATAGCTTGTAGTATGTCCGTCTTTAATGTATTTAGAAGCTCATCGGAGAAAGACTCAGATTGGATGTTTACTTCTGCATTTTTGCTCCTTTTAGCTTTGCCAGTCTTCTTTACTTTGGGGCTTATTTCGTCCACTGTAATTACACTTGTCTCTATTGGTATTTTCTCCAAGACTACTCCCGTCTCTCCCGCTTTAGATATGACAATAGTTTTTTCATCCAAGCAGGTTTGTGAATCATCCATATGGGTTTTGTCTTTGGCTTTGTAAAGAAGCATAGTCCCTTGCTGGCTTTGGTTTTGTACGCTGTTGTGTTTTTCAGCTCGAATCGAATGCTTCATGGCCTTATGTCTCTTTAACCCGGGCACAGTCCTAAAGCACATGAAGCAGATTTCACACAGTACTTTCCCCTGCTGAGCGCTCGCCGTCTTCTTCACCATTTCTTGTTTGTGTATTGTTGAACAGTGGCCAGCCTCTATTGTTAGTTGCTCGTCGGATGGTTCTGGGAGAATTTGTTGAGTTTCACAGCTGATCTTCGGAGTAGGCGGACCATCTGAAATGTTTTTTGGCACAAGTGTGTTGTCTTCACTGGAGACCGCAAGGGACTCATATTTCTCTGATACGGCCATTATTAGTTCAGTTGTATCATGGAAATGTTTGACTTCACAGGTTGAAGAATTGTTTTCAGCGGGGACAAGCAATGGAAAACAGGAGAGTGGTGTACTTTCATTTAAAGTGTTTTGGGATAAATGTAGCTCAGGGGTCAAGTCTGGGTCATTATTAAAAAATTGTGTTGTATTATTGTTTAGCTCATTTGGTTCATTGGTGTGTTCAGCATTGTCTTCAGACTGGTGCACTGGTGAAATTGCAATGTAGTCGTATTGATTGAGTTTTGAAGGGTCATCTGATATGCTGCTGTAGTTTAGTGGGCTGAGTTTCAAAGTGTACATAGGATTTGTCTTTCCCAGCCCCTCTGATCCCGCTGATAACTCTGCTGGGCAGGGTACAGATAGTGGAGAGGGGACGCTGGTTTGGGAGATTTTGCACTCTATAATTTCACCCAGGTCCCTGCGAGGTGGGCTTAACTGAGAATACTCAATCTCAGCTGCTGCTAACAGCTCATTGTGATTGTCATCTTTTTCCAGAGGTGATTTCATCTCAACATGCTGATTACTGATTGTACTGGCTTGATGTGCATCCTCTTCATTGTCACATTGCTTTATGTCTGCTTGGTTAGAGGTGGATAAAATTGATATGCTCGGCTGGGTAACATGCATAAAGAGGCAGTGACTGGCTTCCTCTCTGCATGGGGAGTTATGCTGGCTGGCCATAAAATCAACAGGAAGTTGTTCTTTGATGTCTTGGACATTTAAAATCTCCTCTTGTTTCTCAATGCTGTTAAAATGTAGGCCTGTGTTAGGCTGTAATGGGTCAGTGAATGGATTTACTTTGCAACAGTTTGTGTCCCTCATATTGTCTGTTGAAGGGTGAATGAACAGATTGTCTGTCGTGTCTGTGGTTTGGGCTCTTGGAAAAGGTGCGGACTCATCAGTGTTTGGTTCATTAGTTTCAGCAAGTATTGGACTGCAGGGTTTATAAGTGACTATTTCTAATGACAGCTCAGGTTGGCTGTTCTTAGCCACACACTGTGTATACTGCTCATTCACTTCTGCATGTGTTGTGATTGTATCTTCAGTAGTGGATTGTTTCATCAGTATTTCTGTGACACCCTCTACGTCGTCAACATTGTCTACAGAAGTGTCCATCAGGGCTGGGCTTAGAGTAATTTTATCACACTGATCAATAATTGCCTTTACTGCCTCAGTGTCCTCGTGTCTCATACTTCCATGTTCTGGACTGACACAATAGTCTTTTAATAACTGTCCAATTCCCTCTGTACTGTTGTTCCCACTGGACTCCTCCACCACATGGGGGTCAAGTGTCACATCTCTGGACCCATCAGCAGGCCTGATAGAATTACTATTTTCTGTGATACAATCCTCAAATAGCACTTTGTCTTCCGCCGCCTCGCCACTATTGTTTTCTGTAGGCTCGTCTGCCTCAGATGAAATTGGCTTGATTCCACAGACGGTGGGGTCATTGCTTTCAGAGAGAGATGACTGTGACTCATTCAAAATGAATTCAATATCATCCTTCTGCTCATTGATATTTGGAGGTGATAATATATTCTCCTTCCCGGTAATTGCTTCTCTTTCACTGTGATCTTCTGTCTCAAACGCATCGGTTGTGTGACATTCAGTTTCTTGATGTTGTTGACTCATGAGAGGAGTGGCATTGGGCTCTTTCTGTTCTGATATAATAGCTTCTTTTTTGAATATAGAATCTGAAATCACCTCCAGGCTTTTCATGAGGTTTTCTGCATATCTCCTCTGCTCCAAATCCTCTTCCTTTGTTTCGACAGGCACCTGTGTCTCCACTTTTTCCTCCTCCGTGCCCGTGGTAATTAAAGTTGGCGTATTGTTCTCTTTTTCAGTGAGAGGTTCAAGGACCACTGCTTCACTCTGGAGAGGAGAGTGGGGGCCTGTGTGTGCACCTATGAGCTCAAATTGAAAAGGACTTGTCCATGGGAGAGCTGAGTCAGTGTAGTGCTCAGTGGGCACGCTGGCCACCGGTGCATTTATCACCTCCACCGGGCAGCTCATGTCCAGGCTGGAGCTATCGTTCTCACTCTCATCACTTAAACGCAACGGTGAGAATTTGCTCATCTGCAGTGGCTTGGGGGAATCCTGAACGAGCAGGGGCGGGCTCTCCAACTTAGTGGTCTGCAGCTGGTTTTCAAGCTCATTTACTATTCGTTTTATCTCCAGCTCATCTTCCGAGGCACAGTTGTTCAGGTTGGCGCCATAGTCGATGATCTTTTCCGGCAGAGATAAAGGAACGTGATTGTAATCTGCTTTCTTTTCATTCAATTTCTCAGCTTTGTACGGCGATAACTCATCCGGTAGCACAGGGCTAACTATAATATTCCAATCTCTTTGTTCTAGAAAAGGGGAAAACGTTGAGACAAATTCTTCCTTTTTATTTGTGTTCTCTATTGTGTGGAAGGCCTCTTTTTGCATGGGCATGTCCGAATAGATCCCGCTGTCAAACCCGGTCAGATCCCCAAACATGGATGAGGTATCAAAGGACAGAGGGGACTTCATGAGGCCTTGGTCTTGCTCTAGACAGTAGGGCATGAGCTGAAGTGTGTCTTTTTGAATCAGAGAGTCCTGGGGTTCAGCTGGGGACAGACAAACACTATCCATCAGTGAGCTACAAAGGGAAGAGGCCTTGTGTGTGTCTAGGTCATTGACTAAAGTAATAGGCTCTTTCAGTGCACTGTCACTCTGCTTTTCAAATGCCCCCACGACGGATAACTGGGCGACTCCATCCTCCCCTCCCTTTTTACACCTTCTGCTTCTCTCTGCATCTGTTTTGTGGATGCTGAGAGAGTAGGTATCACTCTGTAGTGGCTTGTTACATTGTGTATCTTCTGTTATGAGACACACATTGACTGGTTTCTGATGGCTATTTTTATCGACACCGTCTTTTGATTGAAATACAAGCTTCTCTTTTGCTTTTGAAGGAGAGCTTTTTCGCTTTTCTGGACTTTTCCCTGTCTCTGATGCTTTTGGTGTATCAGCAACGTCTAACTGACATTTCTGGATTGTGTCTTTCGGCTCTGAAACAATAGCTTTCTCGGTGTTGTATTTCTTGACAGACTTAGTGAATGTCAGTGCTACTTTACTCGACTCTTTACATAACTTGTAAGGAGAGGACCTCTCATAGGTTTTGTGCTCTTTCTTTTTGTCTGTCTTCTTCTCACAGTCTGAGTCAGTGCGGTCAGTGCTTTTGGGACTGTTGATGCTATCGCTGGACACGCTCACAGATGTGCTCAGTTCACTGCTCGTCGACGACCTGCTGCTGCTCCTCCTCTTCAGTTTTTGCTTCTCAGGAAATAGAGAAAGCTCTTCACTCTTTTTCACTTCGAAACATTCTTTAGACTCGTGCCTCCATGCGGCCTGGTCTCTGTCGCTTCGTGCCCGCCACTTGCACTCTTTGGTATAAGTATATTTGCACCGGCTGCTTTGGTTCAACCGACCTTGACTTGCAATTTTCACTGGCTCACATTCATCGTCTGAATCAGATACATAGTCATACTCTCCGAATGCTGGATTTTGTACAGTAGGTGTGAGTCTTTTCATCACTAAGGAAAACTGCAGGTTTTTAGTGCCTTTCACGTGAAGCTTGTTAAGCTTGTTTTTCTGTTGCACTATTTTGTGAATCAGTTCTTTGCTCCAGGACCCCCCTGCAGAGTTTTTCCGTTTGTTCTCTTTCTCTGCTGTTTTGGAGATTTTAGATACGGAGCCCTGTGACGAGGGCATGGACACTGCGAGTGCGGAGTTTTCCTGGAAGCCTTTAACTTCGCACCTCTCAGAGAACTTACTGGAGAGTACCAGCCTCTGAGTGTTTTTGTCCTCTCTTTTACACACTGTATGTGCCTCTTTCCCTTTGTCATCCTGTTCCCGTGTCTTTTCCCTCGAGGCGCTTCTTGAATTTTTATGAGAGACTTCTTTTTTAATGTTCATTTTCTCATCTTGTTCCAAATTCAAAGAGATTTTCTCGACTTTGCATTCTGTGTACTGTTTCTTACTGTCAGGGCTTTCCTCCTCTGAGTCGTAAAAATACTTTACTTGTGTAAAAGACCTGTCATTTTCTGCTATATTTTTGTTCTCACATTCTTTCGTTTTCAGAGCTTGTTTAATTGATGTAGTTTTGATATTGCTAAGTTCATCGTCACCAAATGCATCAATGAAGCTGTCTATTTCAGCGTTGTCGGATTGATAACCCATTCCATTCAAGGCCTCCGTAATTAGGCTGTCTAATTTGGCATCCTCCATTTCCAGCTCGGGCAAAGGCACTGGGAGGTTTCCCGAGCCAGAGAACAGATTGAGTTTCATGGAGTCATCCTTGTCTCCTTTTGCTTCACTGTCAGGAATCATTTCTCCATTTTTATTTAGCCCCAGCAGTGAGAGGTGAAGTTCAGACGGGCAGCGTGACAGAGACACATTTGAACATGTTGAAATAGTTTTTGTTGGTTCAGTATTAAACTTTTTGTGCTCATCTATTTTTGATATTTCCTTGAGCTCATTCTGTGCAACTGTATGTTGTGAGCAGTATTGTTTATGGCCTAAAAATGAAGTCAGGTTGTTAAAATTCTGATCACACTGCTTGCATGTGAGAAGCACATCCAACTGGTCGAGATTAACTAGTGGTGTGTTTAACAGCTGGTGTGCAGAGTATGGAGGTGGAGGCTGGTGATGTTCCACACCAAAACTGTCCATATAGGCTTTGCTTCCATCCATTGAGCTCTTTGTGTTAACGCTGTTTTGTAAGTAGCCCATCATGTTATCTTTGTTTCTGTCTGCTGTATATGGGGGGATTCTTTCAGAGTGAAACTGGTGGGGGTGGGTGTTCAGGTGATCAGAGGTGCTTTTGGTTTGTGTCTGGTGGTAGAAGGGGTGAGAATGCACTGGCTTTGACATCTGACTGTCCTCTGAACTAAAGTTAACTGGGCTGGTGGAAGCTGGGGACAGGGAGGAGCAGGTGCTGCTGGAGGCAGGATTATGGACAGGGGAGGGCAGTGGGGACTCATATGGAGACACCATCATGAGTCCCATGGGAGGCACTTGTAACGGAGGGTAGCTGTAGTTTCTGGACGATGCAGTTGTGAGAGGCTGGTTGACTCCAAAGTATACAGTCTTATTTTTAGACTCACACACTTGTGTGTGGCTCATTTCTACTTTAAAAGTAGAGACAGTGTTAGTGCCATGTTTGACAGGCTCTGGTCTTTGGTGAGAAAAACCATCACTAGTCCTGTTGTTCTGAAATGAGTTAGGGTTTTTAATTGAACCCTGTTTATGTGACTTGTTATCCTCTTGCCAGTCTGTGGGAGAAACCATATATGCATATTTCTGATTGCTTATTTGCCGAGATAACTCAATTCTGTTTTGGTTGTGCATGGCTGTATTTGGACGTATCTGCTGCCAGGGCATCCTGCTGTTTTTAGATGAGTGTGATCTTTGGTCATGAACTGGTTGATTCTGAAACTGAAACTTGTCATTGATTGATTGATCATATTGTGAATTTTGATCTTTTGACTGATATGTTTTGTTGTTGCCCTCCCAGCTGTGTTGTGCTCTGTTTACAACCGTATTATTCATATTTTTATCAAAAGGAGCAGAGCTTCTGTTAATGTTATTGACTATAGAGTTATTGTTAAATGTTTTGTTTGCAAAGTGCATTTGGGAGGCCGGGCTTTGTGTAAAGTTTCTTGCATAGTGCACACTCCCTTGTAGGAGTGTTCTTTGATTGGCAGCAGTGTCTTTGGGGTGACAGCCCTTCTTACTCCCTGACTTGATGGCTGCATCTCTACTGTCTGTCTGTCCAATACCATCTTTGCTCTCCGGCAGCGTGGCCTTCCCCTGCTCCGTCTGGTGAGAACTGGAGCCAGAGCTGTCACTGCTGGCGGAGTCTTCGCTCAGGCTGCTGGGGCACTGTATGGAGGAGACCACTGCTGGAACAAACTGAGACTCATTACTGAACTGTGCACTGTTCTGACCATGACTCTGTCCTTGTCCTGATGCAAAGGGAAAAGAGCTGTGGCTGTGAGAGACATGAAGAGTGCTCAGAGAGTCTGTGAAGTCCTGGGAGGGAGTTGGTTCACAGGAAAACGAGTCTGAAGCAGACTCTTCCAGCATATGATATCCATACTGAAACGGAGTGGACACAAAGGCAGAAGGCTTATTAGTCTCTGGGAGAGGAGTGGGTTTTTGTGAGGAAACTCCATAGTTAGCACCAGTAAATGTCCTGTCTGGAGACTGCCATGTATTAGATCCACTCATCTGAAAGTCAGTCAATATGAGCTGGTTACCAGCTTGTACACTGTTGTTTTCCATAGAAGCGGGCTGCTGCTGGGGCAGGGCTGAATGCTGGTGGGCTGGGGGCGCTCCTACAGAGCCCAGAGGCTGTGAGGTATAACTTTGGGAGGTAAGGCTGGGGGAGCTCTCCTGGAAGCAGCGGCTATAGTTGAGATTGTCCTGCTGCAGCTCAGCCTCTCGCTCTGGTATACTGGGAACGTGGAGCCTGTAGTTGCCCGAAATTGGGCCACGGTTGGTCTCCAGCTTCTTGGGTGGGGAAATCTTCTGCTGCGGATAGGCAATGCCAATGGTAGGGTTAGAGCGTGGATGTGTAGTGCTTAGTCTGTACAGCTGTTGTGGGCTGCCACGCTCAGACTTTCCAGAGCGCCTGACCTTCTCTCTGCTGCGGCCCTTTCCGCTGGGAGACTGGGGGCTGGCCTTGCTGCTGGCCCAGGTTCTGTCAGAGGTGAATTTGGCTTTCTTCTGCAGTGAGCTGAAGTCAATCTTCCCGGCCTGCTGTGGCCTGATGACGGCCTCACGCTGCTGGGGACACTCCCGCTCCTTCTCTACTTTCTCTACAGTGAGCCCTCTGCTGCCGGCTCTGTCCTCAGTGCTGCCGTTTGAAAAGTGCTCCAAAAACTCCTTTGTCATTTTGTCAGTGTGCTGCTCCAGCGCCGTCCCCTCATCCTGCAGTTTGGACTCAGCGTCCAGTTTGTTGACAGCATGCTTCTGTTGAGTCTCTCCTGCCATTGTGCACAGTGCGTGCTTTGAAGGCTGGTCCTCAGAGGGGTTGTCTGGAAGACAGGGGCATCGTCGTCTGCATGGGAATCAGTAAATCTCAAGGGGCAGGAACTGCAGGGACAGGGATGCTCGGTGCAAGCTCATCTCATCACTTGCATTTTGGACCACTCATCTGGCAGAAAAGCACAGGGACCTGTGGAGACACAAAACTGCATTCAATAAACAATTTTAAATTAAAAATGTAACACAGATAAAAGTGCATGTTATAAAAGAAGAAAAAACTGAAAAATTGAAAGCAAAATTGTACACATCTTTCTGAGTACAAAAAAGATATGAATATGAAAAATACAAAAGTCATGTGTAAAAATGACTTGAGTTCCTGCTAATTGCCAGCAGAGAGCACTATTGCAATATGTTACAGAGGAACTTTAAAAGCACAAAGAGCCTGTGTCATCGATAGGAAACCTTCATATACTGCCAAAACTCATATTCTTCTTGGAGATACTACTGACATTTAAATTACGTATTAAAAAACCATTACAAAAGATTTCTTTAAATAAACAGTTTCATCTCAGTGCAAC
>JAVQKH010153189.1:0-13489 GCA_036025875.1 Mogurnda adspersa | reverse complement strand
ATAATCATGGTTTTAATGAGCAATGGAAATACTGACCATCTTTACTTGAACACTTCAGCTAACCTACTTAATGCTAGCAGAGGACATTTTAGCAGGACATTTACTCCCACTGTACACTTTGTACTTCAGGGCTTTATTACATTCACTACTGAAATGGCCACTAATTAAAAAAAGTATATTAATTTGTTTTTCAAATACTTACATTTTTGCACATTTCTGTTAGCTTATTAGTTGCTAGTAATATTTGCAGAATACTTGCCACAGTGACCACTGAGCAGAAGAGTTACTGTCAAGACTAATCTAAGTTTAAAATCAGCTTTGATAAATTAACTCTTTGCGGTGTTTTGCTCCCGTCCACAGAGGCTCCAGAGTTTGACCTGAAGAACTACCCAAAGAGCACGGTCTACGTTAAGTCTGGGTCCGACCTGACGTTTGAGATCCCTCTGACCGGACGCCCTCTGCCCAAAGTCGCTCTGTCCAAGAACAACGTGGCCATCAAAGCCTCCGACAAGAGACTGACTGCTGAGGTCACCCCAGACAGCGTGGTCATCCTTCTGACCGAGGCCTCCTCCAAAGATGCCGGCAAGTATGAGATCACCGCATCCAACGCCGGTGGCACCACCAAGATCAACTTCATCTTTGTGGTCATGGACAAGCCTGGCCCTCCCATCGGGCCGGTGGAGGTGGGCGAAATCAGCGAGACCAGCGTGTGCCTGAAATGGTCTCCACCCGAATATGATGGCGGAAGCCCAGTGACGCACTACGTTGTTCTGAAGCGAGAGACCAGCACTCCTGCGTGGACCGAGGTCACCACCAACGTTGCCCGCAGCGCCATCAAAGCCGCCAAACTCACCAAAGGAGAGGAGTACCAGTTCAGGATCAAGGCTGTGAACCGCTACGGCGTCAGCGACCACATCGACAGCAAACCCATCATGATCAAATTGCCTTACAGTAAGTTATCTGTAACACCGTAAGCCAAAGGAGAATTGTTTGATGTTTAATAGATTATTAGTATATACATAGTGTACTTAGGAGGCTTAAGGTAACCTCTGCTCCTCCCCCAGCCTTCCCTGGCCCCCCCTCCACACCGTGGCTCACCTGCGTGTCCAGAGAGAGTCTAACCGTGTGCTGGAACGAGCCTGTGGTGGATGGAGGCAGTCCCGTGTATGGATACCACCTCCACATGAAGGAGCGCAGCAGCATCCTCTGGCAGAAGGTCAACAAGACGGCCATCCCCGGAAACCAGCTGCGCGTCACCAACATCCTGGCTGGAATGATCTACGAGTTCAAGGTAGCTGCAGAGAATGCTGCTGGAATTGGAAAAATGAGCAAGACGTCCGAGGAGGTCCTGGCTATTGATGCATGCGGTGAGTGCTGGTTTGGACTGTTTTCAGATTGATATTTACTCCTCCTCCGTTCCCTAACCACTTTTACTTCTCCTCCAGAGCCTCCAGCTAATGTCCGTGTAAGTGAAGTCACTAAGAACTCTGTGACCCTATCCTGGCAGCGGCCTCCATATGACGGCGGCAGCAAGATCACCGGATACAGCGTGGAACGCCGGGAAGCACCGAGCGGACGCTGGGTCAAAGCCAACTTCACTAACATCATCGAGATGGGCTTCACCGTCTCAGGACTGAACCAGAACGAGTCCTACGAGTTCAGAGTGTATGCCAAGAACGCCGTGGGCTCTGTCAGTAACCCTAGCCTGATCGCTGGGCCTGTCACCTGTGTGGACGCCTGTGGTAAGACACTGTTTACTGCCTGATGGTTCCAAAAATAAATCAAATTAATAAAAACTGTTCTTACTTAACCTCTTTTTCTTCTTTCCACAGGCACCCCGGCCATAGATCTGCCTCCTGAGTACCTGGACGTGGTTCAGTACAAGGCCGGCGCCTCAGTAAAGCTCCGAGTGGGCTTCACGGCCAAACCCTTACCCACCGTGGGGTGGCTGAAGAACGGGAAGGAGCTGGTGACCTCCTCCACCGTCTCTGTGGAGAGCACCACTGACTCCAGTGCCGTTCTGGTCAAAGACGCCACACGCAGCGACACTGGAGCCTACGAGGTCAAGATCAAGAACGTACTGGGAACGGCCTCCGCCACCATTCGCATAGAGATCCTCGGTAAGACTGGACTTTAGACTCAACTTTCCTGAACAAATTTTGTCCTGGTTTATAAAACTTTTTGCCCTAGTTTAAAACACGTACTACAGTGAACCTAGAGTAAAGTAAATTTTCTACTTTCTTTAAAGTCTTACAAATAATACAACAAAACCAACAAAACCAAAACCAAGACTTATTTCCCCTCACCTCCTTTCAGATAAACCAGGACCTCCCGGTGGTCAAATAAACTTCACCCTGGTCTCGGCCGACCGTATTGCCTTCAGCTGGGAGGCCGTGCCAGAATCGGACCAGGGCGGGGCTAAAGTTACCCATTACATTGTGGAGAGGCGTGAGACCAGCCGCGTGGTGTGGTCCACCATCTCGGACCATCTGGAGCAGAAGCATGTGGCTGTGGGTAAACTGGTAAGCGGCAATGAGTACGTGTTCCGAGTGATGGGAGTCAACAAGTTCGGCATCGGTGAGCCTCTGGAGTCCGAGCCGGTCATCGCCAAGAATGCTTTTGGTAAGTACCCTGTCTCAGGCCCATAGTTCTGAGATTTCTTCTAAATCCCTGCAACCTTCTAACCCTTGACTTCTGGAAGCCACTTTAAGGTCCCAGTACAATATTTGGAAAGTCTTAGAGTAATATTTTGTGTCTAACACATTTTAATTTTGTAAGTAATTGAACAACTTTTGACCAAGTTTGGCACCTCTCTCTACCTTCAGTGACCCCAGGCCAGCCGCATACCCCTGAGGTCACTGCCGCCACCAAGACAACCATGGTGGTGGAGTGGGACAAACCGGGTGTGGACGGAGGCAGCACAGTCAGCGGGTACTTTCTGGAGCGACGCGACAAGAAGAGTCTGCGCTGGATCAAGGTCTACAAAGATCCGGTGACACAGTCCAAGCAGACGGTGTACCACCTAACCGAGGGCAACGAGTACCAATACAGAGTGTGCGCCATCAACCGTGCCGGCGAAGGACCCTTCTCTGACGCTTCCGACTTTTACAAAGCTGCGGATCCAGTCGGTGAGTCACTGAAAAACAGATTGATTAAAAAGACTTGAATATTCATCTTAAATTGAGTCACACCGCTTCATGTCAATGGCAGACATTGTGTGTCACTCTGAAGAATAAACGACTCAACACTCTTGCTCTGCCCACAGATCCTCCAGATGAGCCTCTGAAGCTGAAGGTGGTGGACTCCACAAAGACCTCCATCACTCTGGGCTGGTCCAAACCCGAATGGGACGGAGGCAGCGAGGTCACCAGCTACATGATTGAGAAACGCATAGGAGCTGAGGAGGAGTGGGCCATGATCACCTCAAAGGGTGAGGTGAAGACCACAGAGTACGTGGTGCACGACCTGAAACCAGATGTAGACTACTTCTTCAGAGTGTCTGCGGTGAACTGTGCCGGACGCGGAGAGCCTCTGGAACTGACTGAGCCAGTTCAGGCCAAGGACATCCTGGGTATGAACAGTCATTTTTATATATTATTTATTTTTATGTAATTTCTTCCTTAACTGTTCCGTTTTGTCCGCAGAGGAGGCCCAAATTGACACAGACGTGGCCATGAGGACTCACTACATCATCAAGGCCGGGAAAGACGTGGAGCTGTATGTCCCGATGAAGGGACGCCCTGCTCCCACCGCCTCCTGGTCACTGGGTGAGACCTGCATCGACAAGGACCCGCGATACGAGTTCCACCACACGGACACCACCTCCACGCTGGTGCTCCGCGAGGTCACCAGAGCGGACACGGGCAAGTACAACGTCAAGATCGAGAATGGTGTTGGAGAAGCCAAAACTCTGACCCTCTCCGTGAAGGTCCAAGACAGCCCGGCTCAGTGCCAGAACCTGGTGGTGAAGGACGTGACCCGAGGTAAGGTGACGCTCTGCTGGGAGCCGCCTCTGGCCGACGGGGGAGCCGAGGTCACCAACTACATCGTGGAGAAACGCGATTCGTCCAAACGCAGCTACTCGGCTGTGACCAGCAAGTGCCTCCAGACCACCTACACCATTGAGGACCTCTCTGAGAAGACCTCCTTCTTCTTCAGAGTACTGGCGGAGAACGAGAACGGAGTCGGAGATCCGTGCGACACATCAGAACCGGTGAAGGCCACAGAGACGCCGGGCCCGGTCAAAGAGATCGCCATGAAGGACTCCTCCAAGACTTCGGTCACGCTGCAGTGGGTGAAGCCGGACTATGACGGCGGCAGCATCATCTCAGATTACGTGGTGGAAAAGAAGATGAAGGGAGAGGAGGAGTGGTCTCTGGGAGGATCCAGCCGACAGTGTGAGTTTGAGGTGAAGAAACTCAAAGAGCACTCGGAGGTGGTTTTCAGAGTCGCCGCCCGCAACGAGAAGGGACAAGGAGACTTTGTGGAGTCCGCTCCCATCAAAGTGGTGAGTGTCCTTGGGTTAACGTCAGGTTTAGAAGAGCTTTGAGATATTTATTTATGTCTAAATTACACTAAAACTCTTTTAGGTGGACTACATCATCCCTCCAGAGGCGGACTTGTCTGAGTATCCCAACGGCACCTTCAATGTCCGTCTGGGCCACAACGTCCACATCGAGCTTCCATACCGTGGAAAACCCAAACCATCCGTGGCTTGGCTCAAAGACAACCTCCCTCTGAAGGAGAGCGACCACATCCGGTTCAAGACCACGGAGAACAAGGCCACTCTCATGATCAAGGCTGTGAGAAAAGACAATGAAGGCAAGTACACACTGAGCCTGGACAATAAGGTGAACAGGAAGTCCTTCCATATCCACGTAGTCACCCTGGGACCGCCCTCAAAACCCGTGGGACCCATTAAACTAGACGAGGTCCGGGCTGAGAGCATCACCATCTCCTGGGAGGAACCGAACGACGACGGAGGAGGAGAGATCACCTGTTACTCTGTGGAGAAACGGGACACTTCCAAAGTGGAGTGGAAGATGGCCTGCTCCAGCGTTCAGGACACGCAGTTCAAAGTAAGTCCTACATCAATAATGGCCCAAATAATTAAGATACCTGCATTTGGGGCCATCTTAATCTTCTCTAATCTTTAATTTCTCCTGCAGGTCCCTAACCTGATCAAAGGAATCCAGTACCAGTTCAGAGTGTGTGCAGAGAACCGCTACGGTGTCAGTGAGCCGCTGCTGTCCCAGATGGTGGTGGCCAAGCACCAGTTCCGACCTCCCGGACCTCCAGGAAAACCTGTGGTCTACAACGTGACCAACGACGGCATGACCATCCAGTGGGAGAAACCTCTGTACGACGGAGGCACCCCCATCCAGGGCTACCACGTGGAGAAACGCGAGAGCAACTCTGTCATGTGGCAGAAAGTCAACACAGTGATTGTGAAAGAGACTGACTTCAGGATCCTGGAGCTCATCGAGGGTCTGGAGTATTACTTCAGGGTCTACGCCCAGAACGACGCCGGGTTCAGCCGAATGAGCGACGAGAGCAAGCCCACGATGGCTGTCAGCCCCGTCGGTAAGACCAGAAGGGGCCACATTACATTTTTGTGCGCCGACTTGGCCCTGGACCAGACATGTCTGGTCTTAGGGTACATCTCTGGATGAAAGTCTCAGACTCTCTGTTCTCTCTGTAGATCCTCCAGGCCAGCCCGACTACACTGACACCACCAGCGACAGCGTCTCCCTGAAGTGGGACGCTCCTAAACGAGACGGAGGCAGTAAGATCACAGGCTACACCATTGAGAAGCGCCAGGGCAAGGGCCGCTGGTTCAAGGCCAACCTGACGGACTGCATCGACTGCCGGTACACCGTCACCGGACTGGCCACCAACGAGAGATACGAGTTTAGAGTTATCGCCCGCAATGCCATCGGAGTGGTCAGCCCGCCGTCCAACTCCTCCGGGCTCATCGTGGTCCGCAGCGAGAACGGTAAGGACTGGGTTAGAGGAGGATCTTAACTGGATTAGAGGAGAATCTTGCCCGGTTTAGAGAGATTGTATAAAACATTACTGATGTAAACTCTGCTCTTGCAGCTACTCCTAACCTGGAGTTCGGGCCGGAGTACTTCGAGGGCCTGACGGTCAAAGCAGGAGACAACATCCGTCTGAAGGTGACCATCACGGGACGTCCCACTCCTAAAGTGGTCTGGTTCCGAGATGGTGTGGAGGTCACTAAGAAAATGATGGACATTATCAATGTTCCTGGATCCAGCACTCTGTTCGTGAGGGACGCAGACCGGACTCACCGCGGCCTCTATAGCGTGGAGGCCACCAATGGCTCTGGTAGCAAGAAGGAGGACATCTTGGTCCAAGTCCAAGGTACAGACTATTACATGAAGACTTTATCGTCTGATAGTACATCGGAATGTTTAGAATGGCCTAGTTTAGACCTGGTTTAGTCCTGGTGGTTTAGCCCTGGTTTGGTGCTAATCTAACCCTTGTGTCCTTTGTAGACACTCCTGGAGAACCCGTAGGACCCATCGTCTTCTCAGAGATCTCTGAAGGGAAGTGCACCCTGACCTGGAGCGCGCCGGAGAATGACGGCTGCTCCGAGATCTCTCACTACATCATCGAAAAACGCGAGACTGCCAAGATCTCCTGGGCCCTGGTCTCAGACGAGTGCAAGGACTGCTCATTCACTGCCACCAAACTCATCAAGACCAACGAGTACCAGTTCAGAGTGTTCGCTGTTAACAAGTTTGGAGTCGGCCGCCCTCTGGAATCCAGCCCCGTCATCGCTCAGATGCAATACAGTGAGTCCTTTATTCTGCAAAGTGGCACAAAATGTCCGCCAACAATACAAAGCGGTGTCGGCTGACATTTTGTGATGCTTTAGAAGAATACAGAGTAGGATTAGGGTTAGGGTACCAATATTCTCTGTTTTTTCCTTCTCTTCTCAGCCGCTCCAGACTCTCCTGGCACTCCCGATGCCACCGAAGTCACCGGAGAGAGTATCACCCTGTCCTGGACTCCTCCCACATCCGACGGAGGCAACCCCATCCAGTTCTACATCTTGGAGAAACGCGAGAAGAAGACTGTACGCTTCTACAAAGTGACCTCCAAGAAGCCCATTGTGGACTGTGCTCACAAAGTCTGCGGCCTGACTGAGGACATGGAATACGAGTTCAGGGTAATGGCCGTGAATGATGCTGGCGTTGGCGCTCCTAGTAACGTGTCCATGCCAATCAAAGCGGCAGAACCCAAGGATATCCCATGTGCTCCATCTGTGGTCTGTGTGTCCGACTCCACCAACACCTCCATCAGCCTGGAATGGACCAGACCTGCTGAAGACGGTGGTATGGAGGTCCTGGGATACATCGTAGAGATGGCCAAAGGAGAAGAGGAGGAGTGGAAGAGAGTCAAGACCGAACTGATCCCAGAAACACAGTACACTGTGACAGGCCTGGAGACTGGAGCCACCTACAGGTACGGACATGAACTACAGAAATGTTTAGACCATTTAGCCATAGTTTAGACCTGGTTTAGTTCTGGTTTAGTCCTGATTCCGGCTCATACTGCTGGTGGTACTTGTATTTAACAGGATTTATCTGGGACTTACCCTCTCCTCTGTCTGTCTCCAGGTTCCGTGTGGCCGCGGTGAACCACGTGGGCCGCGGTGAGGACCAGGAGCTGCCAGAACCGGCCCAGGCCGTGGATCGTCTGGCCGCTCCTCAGGTGGACATTGATGCTTCCTTCAAACAGACGCACATTGTCAAAGCGGGTTGCTCTGTATGCCTGGGCGTCCACTTCAGAGGCAAACCCGTGCCCACGGCCACTTGGGTCCGAGAGGAGGGCAAGTTGGGTGCCATGGCCGAGATCCAGACCGCAGATGGCTACTCCTCCCTGAACATCGAGAACTGCTCCAGGACTGACACCGGCAAGTATACGGTGAACCTGGAGAACAGCAGCGGCAGCAAGGCTCTCACCTTCACCGTCAAGGTATGACAAGATCTTTCTACTTACCCTGCTTGTTGGCTTATAACTAGAAATATGTATCAGTCTGACCTCTCCACCTCCTGCAGGTGATGGATACACCCGGGCCTCCTCAGAACGTCATGTTTAAGGAGGTCTCTCGTGGCTCTGTGACCCTGGTCTGGGAGGCTCCTCTAAACGATGGTGGAGCCAGGATCCACCACTACACCGTGGAGCGCCGCGAGGCCAGTCGCCGCACATGGACTCAATCTGGATCCAAGACCATCGCTCCCATCCTCAAGATTGACGAGCTGCTGGAGGGAGTGCCCTACTTTTTCAGAGTCCTGGCCGAGAACCAGCATGGCCTGGGAGAACCCTTCGAGATCACTGAGCCCGTCATGGCCACCGCTGAACCTTCTCCACCGAAACGCCTGGACATCCTGGACACCACCGATAACTCCGTGGTCCTGGGATGGCTGAAGCCCGAGCACGACGGAGGCAGCAGGGTCCAGGGATACCTCATCGAGGCCAGACCCAAAGGTGGAGACAGGTGGGTGGTGGTCGGAAACACCAAAAGCCTGACGTACTCCGTAGACAAGTTGAACAAAGGAGACGAGTACGATTTCAGAATCAAGGCCAAGAACGAGGCCGGGTACAGTCTGCCAAAGGAGACTATCGCCCCGGCTCTGGTCAAAGAACCACACATCGAACCGGTCGCCGACCTCAGCGAGATCACCAACCAGCTCATCACCTCCCGATCTGGAAGCTCCTTCACCATCGAGGTGCCCATCAGCGGCCGCCCAGCCCCGAAAGTCTCCTGGAAGCTGGAGGAGATGAGGCTGAAGAGCTCAGACAGAGTCACCATTAAAGTGACCAAGGACCGAACCAGCCTGACGGTGAAGGAGGCCATGAGGGGCGACGGAGGCAAGTACCACCTCACTCTGGAGAATGTGGCCGGAACCAAGACGTTTACGGTCGAGGTCAATGTCACCGCGAGACCCAGCCCTCCCACCGGACCCCTCCAGATCTCCTCCATCACCTCCGAGTCCTGCATCCTGGCCTGGGAAGCACCCGACGACGATGGAGGAACCGCCATCACCAACTACATTGTGGAGAAGAGAGAGTCCGGCTCCACCGCCTGGCAACTCATCAACTCCAGCGTCAAACGCACCAACCTCCACGTCAGCCACCTCACCAAGTACATGCAGTACACCTTCAGAGTGTCCGCCGAGAACCGCTTTGGAGTCAGCAAACCAACCGAAAGCGAGACCATCGTCGCCGAGCATCCGTTTAGTAAGTCCTCTTTTCACCAAGTTTAAAAAGTCCCGATTTCCTCTAACCTCACCCTCTCTCTCTCTCACCCCCAGCTCCGCCCTCACCACCCACTCGCCCCACCGTCTTCAATGTCACCGCCAACTCACTCACCCTGAAGTGGGAGGAGCCTTACAACGACGGCGGCAGCAAAGTGACCGGCTACTGGATTGAGAAGAAGGAGAAGAACAACATCCTGTGGGTCCGCGAGAACAAGATCCAGTGCTTTGAGTGCTACTACAAGGCGGAGGGGCTGGTGGAGGGGCTGGAGTACCAGTTCAGGGTCTACGCCATGAACAGCGCTGGGCTAAGCAAGGCCAGCGAGGCCAGCAAGGGCGCCGTGGCACAGAACCCAGTCGGTGAGTGTGGGATAATATTCAATTTGTCACATTCGAACCAAAGTTTTACACAATTTTGTTCAGACATTCTAATTTCTCTAAAGCACCACTTTGTAGTAGAGAAACAAGAAAAATAAAACAAAACATATATTTAATGTCTTTGTCCCCATGTCCTCCCAGACCCTCCCTCTAAGCCCGAGGTGACCAACGTGACCCGCACCACGGTGTCCCTGAAATGGGCGGTGCCTCTAAACGACGGCGGCAGTCCCATCGTGGGCTACATTGTGGAGAGGAAACCCTACACCATCACTGGAGAGGGCCGCTGGCTCAAGTGCAACTACACCAATGTCACCGACACCTTCTTTACCGTCACCGCGCTGGGAGAGGGAGAGCCCTACGAGTTCAGGGTCATCGCTAAGAACCAGAACCAGGTCTTCAGCCTGCCCTCCGAGTCCACCGGGTCTGTGCAGTGCAAGACCGACTTCGGTAAGAGACTGTAACTGGGACTAAGAATCAAAGCTAGGTTTGAACCAGGACTAAACCAAGGCTACATCAAAATCAAATCGATATCGGCTCAACGTCGGTATCGGCAGTCAGTCACAAGATTGATTGATTGACAAAATGAATTGATATCGGCCTATAACTGTTGAAGAAAATATTGATATCAGCTTAGATAGCTCAGCTTTTCATTGGTGGATCCCTAAGCAGATCAGGTCAAAATCAGGACTAAACCAATGCCTAAGCGCGATCAAAGGGACCCGAACCACAGTTTGAGAACCACTCGTCATGTTTAGTAAAGACCTCTGTTAACCCCCTCTCGTCTGTTGATTCCACAGAGCCTCCTAAAGCCCTGCTGGAGGGCCGGCTCCTATCCGAGACTGTGTTCGTCCGCGCTGGGTCCGACCTGGTTCTGGACGCGGCGGTGGGAGGCAGGCCCGACCCGAAGGCCTCCTGGTCCAAGGGCAACCGCGAGCTGGACCTCTGCGAGAAGTACCAACTCACCTACACCGCCACCAAAGCCATGGCCGTCATCAAGTTCTGCGACCGCGACGACACCGGCAAATACACCCTGTGTGTTCGCAACGTGAGCGGCACCAAGACGGCCGAGGTCAACGTCAAAGTCCTCGGTAAGAAACATACCTTTTAGCAACTTCTACTTTCTCTAAAGCGGCACAAAATGTCTACCGACGTATGCTATGGAGGACCACAAATGTAATACTAGGAAATAAATAAATAAAAGTATAAATGTGTAAATAAATAAATAAAGTATAAATGTATAAATATATAAATAAAAGTATAAATGTGTAAATAAAAAAATTTGTAAAAGTATAAATGTGTAAATAAATAAATAAATAAAGGTAGAAATGTCCCAAAAATGTGATGATGTGATGATGTCATAAATCCGATGTTTTTATCTCCCAGACACCCCTGGCGTGTGCGAGGGCTCCATCGACATCAGTAAAGTGACGGAGGAGTCCTGCATCCTGACCTGGAAGCCCCCCCTGGAGGACGGAGGGGACGACGTCAGCCATTACGTGGTGGAGCGCCGAGACACCAACCGTCTGAACTGGGTCATCATGAACGCCGAGTGCAAGGAGCTGACCTGCAACATCACCGGCCTCTTCAAGAACACAGAGTACCTCTTCAGAGTCCGCGCTGTCAACAAGTACGGACTCGGAGTAGCGCTGCAGTCTGGAGCCATGGTCGCCAGGAATACCTTCAGTAAGTAGTATGTAACAGGGAGTAAAACAGGGCTAAACAAAGGGTTAAAACGGGACTAAAACAGGAGTAAACCAGAACTAAAGTACGGACTGGGAGTGCCACTGCTGTCCAGAGCTATGGTTGCCAGAAAGTAGCATAACAGGGTCTAAACCAGGACTAAACCACGACTATACCAGGACTAAACCAGTTTGGTCTAATTCTTTGACTAAACTAGTATATTTGAACTTGTAAATTATAGGTTATTACTAAATTATAAGTTATTAGGATATGGATCCTAACCCTCCTCTGCCTCTTGCAGCCGTTCCCTCTCCTCCCGGGGCTCCTGAGATCCTGGTCTCGGGTAAGGACTTCACCACCATCGAGTGGCTGAAACCAGAGTCGGATGGAGGCAGTCCCGTCCTACACTACCTGGTGGAGCGGCGCGAGAGGAAGAGCGCCCGCTGGGTCAAAGTCAACCGTGACGGGCACCACCTCGACACCACTCTCAAAGTCTGCAACCTGACCGAAGGAAACATCTACCAGTTCAGAGTCACCGCCATCAACAAGGCCGGCGAGAGCGAGGCCAGCGAGGTGTCTCTGTACGTGGTCTGCAGGGTGCCCACAGGTAAGCCCTGCGAGACCTGGGTTAGATCTGGGTTTAGGCTGGGTTTAGACTTCTAGTTCCTCTAAAGCGTCACAAAATGTCCACTAACACCGCTTCGCATGGCACTTTGAAGAATAAACAACTCAAGTCTTGACATTCCTTAATCCTGCTTAACCTTATGTTGAGCCAATGTGTTTGGTTTGTGTCCTGTAGGCGTTCCCGTTCCTCCTTTTATCCCCCGCATCACGGACACTCACGCCGATAGCATCAGCCTGGCCTGGGCTCGGCCAGTGGAGGATGGTGGCGCGGACGTGATGGGATACGTTCTGGAGATGCAGGAGTCCGGAGCCGAGGAGTGGACCAAGGCCCACGAGAAGACACTCCGATCCACCGAGCACACCGTTGCCGGGCTCACCGCCAAAAAGAAATACGTCTTCAGAGTCGCAGCCATCAACTTCAACGGCACCGGAGACTTCAGCGAGCCCTGCGCCGAGACCGAGCCCGTGGAGAGACTCGGTGAGGACTCTGGAAATAAATGAGCTGAACCAGGACTAAACCAGGACTCAACCAGGACTGACCCAGGACTAAACAAGGACTGAACCAGAGTTAAACCAGGAATGAATCAGGGCTAAAACAGGACTAAAACAGGACTAAACAAGAACTAAACCAGGACTAAATAAGGACTGAACCAGAGTTAAACCAGGACTGAACCAGGACTGAGCCAGAGTTAAACCAGGACTGAATCAGGACTAAAACAGGACTGAGCCAAGACTAAACAAGGACTGAACCAGAGTTGAACCAGGACTTAAACAGGACTAAACAAGAGCTGAACCAGGACTGAATCAGAACTGAACCAGGACTAAACCTAGTCCCCTGATGTTGTCTTTTTCTAACTCTCTGGTTCTTCTCAGAAACTCCTGACTTCGAACTTCACGACGACCTGAAGAAGACGATCTGCCTGAGGGCGGGTGGGTCTCTGAAGCTCCTGGTGAATGTGACCGGACGCCCCGCCCCCGCCATCACTTGGTCCAAACCCGGCGTCGACCTCCAGAACCGCGGCTTCATCGAGGTCACTTCCACCTCCACCCAGCTCATCATCGACAAGGTCCACCGCTACGACGCCGGCAAGTACACGCTGACTGCCGAGAACAGCGCCGGCAAACAGGAAGTGCACATACTTGTCAAGGTCTACGGTACGTACCACGACTGCGGCACAGTGGTTAGCATTGTCCAATCACATTGTTTGGCTCAGATCTGAGGAAGGGTCTAGCCAAGTTATTTTTCCAGTTCCTCTGAAGTGGTACAAAATGTCGTTGGCGGACATTTTGTGACTATTTAGAAGAACTAGAAAAGTAACTTGTTTTTCCTGTGGGTGCTTAGATTCACTGTAAAAAAATTAATCTAGATTAATTCAATTTAGTTGAATTCAGAATATTAATATTAATTTCAGTAATTCTAACAAGTTTAGATTTGTTTATTATTAGGTCTAGATTATTGACTTGTTTCAGTGTAACTGGTTTTAACAATTTTTTTTTTTCTTATTTCAAGCTAAATGATT
>JAVQKH010153125.1:0-10962 GCA_036025875.1 Mogurnda adspersa | reverse complement strand
TCTTAAAGCCCACCCCAGATAAATGCTTTTGGTATCTCAAAAGAACTATTAACTCAGTGGTGTAAGCTTGTGCCCAGGGGGCCCAAGTGCAGGTTTTTATAGTCCGGATTTAGTTTTAGTTTAGACCTAATCGTGATTTAGTCTATTTTTTTGTCCTGGCCTAAAACTGGTTTGGACGGCATTGTTTAGTTCCAGATTAGATCCTGTTTAGTCCTACATTAATTTTGGTTTAGGCCTTGTTTTGACCTGGTTTAGTATTAGTTTAGTCCTGGTTTAGACCCCATGAGCCCCTATACCTCAAGGGCCACAGATCATTTGCACTGGCTGCACTGCCTGATGCTACACCCCTGACTTCACTTTGCAAAAGTGAATGTGTCCTGCTGTCCTGTCAAGACTAGATTTTTGTGATCTGTTTATCTGTTTTTATCAACAAAAAAAGGATGTGTATTAGATTTTGACAGCTAACCAATAATAAATAATTTCCACAAGTATATTTCTCTTGACATTGATTTGCTTGAATCATTTCAAAATACTGCAGTTCACATTATGGCTGACAACAGCAACTTGAACTCCAGTCCAAACAACTCTAGTGGACAGTAATGAACTGAGGTGTTTTGCTCAGTGTTGGTATGTGTCAAATAGCCAGTCCAGGAGGCTCTCAGTATATAGACACGTTGTTGATGAGCTCAAGTCCAGCTCACTCGCTGCATACCACATTCTATCCACAGGCCTTTTTAGAATACTGCACCTCCTGGTCATCTTGGCAAACCCTTGATCTATGTAAACATAGGGGCTGCCATGTTATCACTGCACAATCAATAGTCCAACAAAAGGAGTCCTTGCATTGTTGACAACTAATTGAATGAGCCAAGGACAATTGCTGGTTTTATAAATCAGCTAAACAGAAACTTAGATAACCTAGATGATAAAAGAAACATATTACTTACTCTATTTGAGGTGCATCCGGATGAGAACAGATTGTGCAGGCCATGAGTGATCCTGGAAAGAGAGGAAACCTGGAGTGTTTCATTTTGTGAGTTTTAGCACGTAGCCTACATCTGTCTCTTCAACTGCTAAACATGTCTAAAAATTTTTTGCCTTGAAATAAGTCTAACAACTAGTCATATCAGCCTCTAAAGAATGCAAAAAATAAAATGTTTCATGCCAAGTTTGAATTTAGCCACCATAAACTAATCAATAAATTAATGCTGGTAAAAATGACTGTTGCATTTAGCTTGTTTTAGCCAATTTTGTTAACGTATTGCTAGTCACCATGGGTATTTAATTAAGGCCTTACATTTAAATTTTCTTTAACCTCATCCATATAATACACTCATGGTTATTGCTCAGTGGACTCCCTGGACTATAACATTGGCATAAAACATGTGCAAAAATGTATAACATATTTACTGATTATATATATATTTTTAAACACTCACTTGTTGACGTATTTGACGTACAGACGTATTTCGAGCTACAATTTAAAGGTACACTAAAAATATAAATACCCCTAAAGCTATAATACACTTTAGAAAGCTCAGTGCGCTATGACAATGTAATAAAGTGTTATGTCATTTCCAGGCGGCTATTCGGAAATACTTTTAGCAAAATAAAGTTGTTTCCTGTCTGTTGCTCGCGGCGTTACCATGGAGACAGCATCTTTTGAAACGACTGTTGAAGCGCGGCACGTTTTGTGTTCACTGTACGCTCCTGTACCGTGTGTGCCGTGGGGTCTTTTTCTCTTTGTACGTCGCGTGTGTGTGTGTGTGTGTGTGTGTTCACTTACTGCTTGCGTAGAACAGACCCCCCCTTCGCCGTCGTCTCTTACGCAAAAACAAACGGTAGGTTGTGATTTGCTGGCGCGAGCCCTCCCTCTTCGGGTGGCAACTTATTAGGAGAGTTAGCAGGCGGAGCCGGTTTCGCTGTGCGATAAATTGTGTGTTACAACTGCTCGAGTCGGGTACGAGTCTGTCCTTTTGCATTTCCTGGAAGGGGACAGTTAACAGCACCGTCGCACAAGGGGATTGTAACCGCTAAAACATGACGCCGAATAAAGAAAGTGACGGCGGGTGGAAGGCATTTGTATGGAATTCAGAGAAGAAGGAGTTCCTAGGACGTACCGGAGGCAGTTGGTGTGAGTACACAGTTTAATTCAACTGGTGATTGAGTAAAAATGGCTAAAAGTGGCTACTATTCAAACTGTCTCCGCTCAATGGGGGGTTTTGTCGCCATTTCCTGACAGCACCTGTTAGAGCACACTGTCAGACATGCTGCGTCGTGACTTCGCGTTTCAATGGAGGTTATAGCCGGGAGAAGTTGTGTTAAACCAATTCATTAGAAACCAGAAACCAGAGAGCCATAATGGAGCCCGCTAAAGGTTATAGAGGCAAATAATAATCTCTCAATACAATATGTACTCGTAACACTGCAGTCCTGGCTTCACCATTAAGATAATAACGTGATAGCCTATTGGTAACAGTGTAATAAGATGATCACTAACTCGTGCGTACAGTGAATGGGGGCATTGATTTACGCCGTCTCCGGAAAAAGGTCACCCTGAAGGACAGACAGTGGTCGGCTAGGACTTAATGCAAAGCGAGCAGTGAAAGTTGGGTTGGGTTGCAGAGGGGCGTAACATCAGGCAGTGCAGCCAGTGCACCTGAACTGGGGCCCAGAAGGTAGAGGGGCACAGTTAGGTCTAAACCAGGGCTAAACTAGAACTAAACAATGTCTGAACGAGAACTAAACCAGATAGGCCTATAAATCCAGTCTAAAATACTGTATGACTAATGAAGGTCTTAACTAGTACTAAGCCAGGTCTAAACCAAGACTATAAAACATGCATTGGGGCCCATAGTCACAGCCTTACAATCCTTTCTATTTAAACAGATATAGTATAAATCACATCACTCCATAAAATCACATCCGTTTCTAACAATTAATATTAATTAAAAAAAAAAAACATGATACATTTATTCACAGTATGGGCAGATAATTATTTAGACCAAACTATTAACTTACTGCTTATGTTAACCCCATTTTAGAGGATATGAGTTTACTGCATGGGCATGTCATGCTCAATATTTGGGGGCCGTTCTGAGATTTGCACTGGGGCCCCACATTACTTCATTACGCCACTGCACTGCTACACCTTTCCCATGTATCCTACCAATGAGAGGGGGTAGAGTACAAGAGAACATTATATTCCTACTTTAATAAGCCGACAGCTAATCTGCAGGCTCCCGTACAGCCAATTCCTAAGCGTTTTAACCCTCTTTCATTACTTTAAAGCGGACAATGCTCGACTAATACCGTCCGCATTTGATAGGATAACTCACTAAATGCGCTATACCAGTTAATTAAATCTACACAATCCCGTTTATTAATGATAAAGGCCGTTTTTTTCCGTGTGTATAGCCGGGTTACTTCACAAACTGCTTAGTAACACGCTGCTGAGAAACACATCACGACTCGCATGTCTCAAGGGCCGCCTCTTTCACCTTTTTTTTTTTTTCTACTAACAAACTAGCTGACATGTTTCCTGACTCGGAAAAGTAACTGTTCATAAAAATCACATATAACTTTAATTCTGTCCAATTGAATGGTCAATTTTCTACGCACAAATCTCAGCAGTGTTGGTGGCTAGTTATATCGAAACATTACACAGACATTAGCATTAGCGTGGCAACGTTGGCAGTAATATGTTTACTGTCAATAATAATCATGTACAGTTGCTTTGTGGTGCGAGACCGCCTCGTCACATTGGTTATAACTAAGCACTGTGGCGTTACAATCAACAGGTAGCCTTATCGGTTCGCCATTTGTCAAAAAATGCGAATGATCCCAATTTATAGCCCGTCTAAATCTACTTGTTGCTATTTTTTCAAGCGTCCTCGTGCGATTTTTATCAGGAAAGGTGTTACAATTAGCGAGTACCCGTATGGAGCGTTTTAGCGCCGTTTTGTTGCCGACATTACAGGCAGCTTTGGAAAACAGCGAAAGCTAGATGAAATCGTAAAAAGGGTAACAACAACAACATGGACAGATAAAGTGGGCACATTTCAGTGCGTTATGAATGCGGTGTCGGTCCCCTCGCACCACACGCTGCAGCAGCCTGTCTATGGGGGAGGGGACGTCCATTCAAACTCAACCACTGGGACAATTATGGGGCTATTTACATGTCAGGTTGTTTACCAATTTTACAGACAGAGACAGACAGAGAGTGGAGTTTTCTTGGAGTCTATCCTTATTTAGGCTTTCAGAATCAGCAGCATTTGCCTACTTAGTTTAGGACAAAACTTAAAATGAGTAACAATGCCAAAATCTGGTACTTGTTTCAATAAAAAAATACAAACAGGTTAGCAATGAGGTCATTATATAACGGTTTACTGAAAGTTTTTGTTTAAAATCATTAAAATATCTAGGTCAAATTAACATGAGATGTTCCTAACCTGGAAAACTTAAAACAAGGACACAATATCTTCCACTATGACGTTGCACATTATCATCTTTTGAACATAACTCTTTACTGTACTCTTGTCTATAAGGTAACTCTATAAGTAGGTTATTCGGAGCAGTTCTTTCAAATTTGCAGCAGTGGAGTTGAAGGCCAATTCTTAGGTAAAAACCCTGAAAAGTTGCAAAGGATTGCTATGAAAATCTGAAAAACTATTTCAGTCAGTATTTCAGTATGACTGTATAGTATTTTTTAAAGTACCATATTCAATAAGCAAATCTAGTTCTTTACGCCCTGGTAACTGAATGGCCATTATAGGTTCAACTTAACATACCAAGACACACCTGGCACATGCATCTATTTGTTTTGCAAATTAAAGCCTGCCACACAATACATGCTCACTCCTATGCTAGTCCTCTCTTTATAACACAAACCGTCCACTGTGCAGGATAAGTATAAACACGAGTTGCTTGACAGGGCAATCTGTTTCAACAGGTGCACTACTGAGCAACCCTGCTTTAGTTGCAGACATGCTCATTTGAAAATAGCTGGTGCTAGGTGCTAAGATGGGCCGCAGCCATGTTGTAACACATGAAAGCTTCAAATAAGGGCTTGGTGTTCTTAGATAGATTTCAGATTTTTTTTGCTTTTTTTGTCCAAACTAATCTCCAAACCACCCACATGGCTTTTTTGCATGCATCTGGAACACTAAATCTGAAATAAATATGGGTTTGAGGCGTGCCTTAAACACACAGTATGACGCTTCCACATGTCATTATGAACAGGCATATCCAATTAGCACGTAGAATTTGAGTGTGCTTTGTGGGGACGTTGAGACATTCAACTTGACAAACTGGTTTTGGCAGTGCATTCAATAAAGTGTCTTGTGGATAGAGACCACGGCAACATGTGTGTACAGCTATAACGGGTAGAAGCAAGTAAACAAAGTTATTAGCTTAATGGCACAAAGTGGGGCCTCCTGGTTTCACGTAGAGAAGATAAGTGTGTTTTGAGTTCTGTGGGTTTCTATGCCAAACTTGTTGTGAGTGGCACCCAATGGGGGGAGGGTCCACAGGAGAGGTGGCTCTAAAGCTAACTGGAGTGACTCACTCGGCTCTACTGGAACTGTGGGCCCCCTACTGTTGCATAATTGGTGTAAATTTTAAATTAGGGGAAGAACAGAATCCCCCTGAATGACTAATAATCTACAATGGCTTCTCTGAGAATAAAAAAAGCAATCACACTGTGGGGTGCAGTTGTTGTGGACTTTTTAAGAAAGGCACTTTGTTTTGGGGAGTAAAATTAGTATTCTTATGTTGTTCTAATGTAAAATATTAAGAGAAATAAAATACTGACTTTGTTCTTTATCATTCCACAGTTAAAATCTTGTTGTTCTACGTCATATTTTATGGGTGCTTGGCTGGAATTTTCATCGGGACCATTCAGGCGATGCTGCTTACGTTAAGCAACTACAAGCCCACCTATCAGGACAGAGTCGCACCTCCAGGTAAATAAACACAAATTTGTCAAAGTGGATACGTCACTGTGTAACCCTACTCAGAGAGGCCTCTCTGTGGTGGTGATATTAAAAGTGACTGTTGGGGTGTGTCTTTAAGCTGCTGCTCTATCTGAAGTCTGCCTGACCTCAGATAGGTTCAGCCATTTTGTCCTTCACTCCTCTGAGCCCATCAATGGCTTCCCCCTGAGGGTTTAGGGAACAGTAGTAGCACACACTTTACACCCTCTGAAAGCATTCATGTGTGCAGTGATCGTGTTGAGGCACATGTTAGCATGTCCTATGAAGCACACACGTTACAGATTTGTTGTTGAAGAAGTTTGTCATAGCTTGGCCCCTAAGCTTGTTTGGCTGAATAACTGTAATCCATAATCTTCTAAAACAACAGCGTGGCAGGCTGAGTGTTTCAAAAGTTACAGTAAACCTCGATGAAGCTGCAGGTTGGAGCGGCCAGTACACGCTCACAGCACATGTTTGAGCCCGGTGGTATTTTTAGCTGCCATTGTCAATGACTGGCTTCAAATGTCAGCCCTATAACAATCATAAGGACAAAGTCGACAAAGAAAAAAGTACAGTGTGTAGAGCACTTGTGAGTTTCCAGTAGTGGCATGATAAAGGAAGCTGAGAGTAGAGTTTTTTTCTGTCTAAGCTCAGCCCGCCTCTCACGCTGGGGCTAAAAGTTTCCATTGTGAGAGACATACACACGTTAGACTAGATGGTGGGGGCAGGGCACGGCTGAACTTTCACAAGCCTCCAGTGAAATTCAAACACACTTCACTGTTGATCAAATGGCTCAAATGCTGGTCGCATCTACTGCTGTGCTAAATACATCCACAGTACAGCTGGCACGGCTTAATAAATGTCATGTTTCCTCCTGGTCCTTGTACCATCTGATTCTCTATAACCACGCCTCATTGAGGCCACGTGCTCAAGCTCTGTGGAAAATTACAGCTATGAAGAGCTGACAGTGACCAGGAGGAAATCCCCAAGACCCTATAGTGTGTGTCGTCTTTAGACAATAGACCCCATGCTCCTCTGGGCCTCTCAATAAGAGGCAGAGAAACGCTTAAGCGGCTGCTCTAATCCCATCTAAATAAACTTTCTTTGTTCAAACTGTATATTTGTTTTCATGTAGTATTAACCTAATAAAACTTTTGTCTTTCAGGTCTATCGCACACACCACAGTCAGAAAAATCTGAAATATCCTTCAAGATGAGTGATCCCAAGTCATATTCCAAATACACATCAAGTATAAAAACGCTGCTCGCAAAGTATGATGAAGACCTACAGACTGAAGAGAAAAATTATGAAAACTGTGGAGGCAAGTGTAGATCAGTTTGTCATTGATCCATTTGTTCTCCATAAATATAAATAATGCTATTTATGATCATATTAATAAAACATTAAAAAGATGGGTTTTGTCATTTGTACTTGCAGACACTCCAGCCACATACAGAGACCGTGGGCCTCTGGAGAGCGGTGACGGCAAGAGGAAAGCGTGCAAATTTAGTAAGGCTTGGCTGAATGCCTGCTCAGGGGATGACGATCCTGACTACGGTTTCAAAGACGGAAGGCCTTGTCTTATAGTAAAGCTAAACAGGATCGTCAGCTTCAAACCAAGGGTAGGTTCACTGCAGAAGTCAGTAACTGGGATTAAGTGCATCTTGTAACTAGGCAGAGATTTCAGAAATAGCAAGGTCACTTTGAGACGAATGTTGGTTTAGGTCGCACATGAAAATACATATTATTATTGCTTTTTTTTTTTTTAGGCTCCTAATAATGAGACCATCCCCGAACCTCTTATGGGTAAAATTCAGCCCAACCTGATTCCTATTTTCTGCAAGAACAAGGTAAGTTTGACTTGTAGCCAAGATCTGTCCTTTAAAAGAATCGCATATCTAATGTTGTTCATGTCGTTGCAGAGAGCGGAGGATGAAGGCAAGATCGGAGAGATTAAGTACTATGGCTTGGGTGGCGGTTTCCCTCTCCAGTACTACCCCTACTATGGCAAGCTGCTGCAGCCCCAGTACCTGCAGCCACTGGTGGCCATCCACTTCACCAACCTCACCATCGGGGAGGATCTGCGCATCGAGTGCAAAGTATTTGGAGATAACATCGACTACAGCGACAAAGACCGTTACCAAGGACGTTTTGATGTTAAGATCACTATCAACTCGTGACCTCAGCCGCGACCTGCACTCGCATTTTGAAATAACTAAATGTAGAGTTTAAGAAAAACACCACTAGTCTTTGAACATTCACGATATACAGGACCTACACTTAATCTGTGTGCTTTACACTAGCTTTTTCTGTGTGTGCGTGTGTCGAGGGTTAGAATGTAAAATTCAAGAGTAGCAATAGCAAATATTTATTCTACTGTAAATGAAAATATTCCTTGAGCCATGGGATGTGTTCATCTATTACTGTAACTGCGATTCCACTACTGACGTGTAGCGAGCTGTTTGTTGCCCCCAGACTCTCATCCTAATGTGGTTCCTATATATTTTTGGAGTGTCCAGTGCTGTAGTCTATAGCCATGTCGTACTCTCTTTTGTCTTATGTCAGCTTTAGTGGTCCAAGGTGTGTGCGTGTGCGCTGGTGTGTCTTTGATGTGAGTGTGTGAGATGTGTACTAATGTGCTCCAACCATGGATGTATAATTAAAATCAGGATAGTGAGTAGCAAGATGGCAGCTGTTGATTTTAATTCGTTTTGCTCATTGGCGTTTGATGCCAAAAAAGTTTTCTACTTCTGCGTTACATCCGCGTTATGGAGGCCACCATTTCCATGTTGTGCGGCCCATAGAGCAGGCGCACTACGGCCCTCAAGCCTGCTCGCTCGTGTTCACAGAGCATGTGGTCAGTTCTGACCAATCAGTGCAAAGGCGGGATAGAGCGGTGACGTCTCAAACAATAAAAGTTATTTTTGGGGCGATTTGGGGATTTTTAACAGAGAAAAAGTATACGATATGAAAATAAATAATAATCACCACTAAATCCGATTATTTTGGAAGTTGTAGGTGGCCTGAGAGCCAAGCACTAATCGTTTGTTTTTACATTGCAGTCTATGGGAAAAATCCTCTTTGGGCCGCAGGGTATTTTCTCGCTGCAGTACCACTGAATGGGCACTATGCAAATTGGCATCACAGCAAAGGGGGCTGTAGCTTATCCTGATTTTATAATACATCCATGGCTCCAACTAACTGAAATACTAGCATGGTACTCTGAACCTTTACGGCCCATGAATGAGTAAAAACACTGCGCTCCATGGACTTTTCCTTTGTTCAAGTTAATTGTTCAAGTGAAGGATACAGTTGTACCTTTATGTTCCTGTTCACCTTTAGCTGTAGGATATGGTTTTGCAACATTTGTGTTTCAACACTTACATCTGTTTTATTCTTAATTCATAGTGTAGAGCTTCGTGGGTCCAGCCTAAAAGACTGTCACCTCCATGGAAACAGTGGCAACTCAGTGCTTTTAAATCTGTTTTGCTGGAGACATCACGTGAAGTGATGCAACTTACTATTGAATGTTTTAGCCATTTTCATGGTGGAAGAATTTTATATTTATGCAGTTGTACATTTTTTTCAAAGTGTATTGTATGAATTCAATACCAAAGGCGCTGGTCTAAAGCTAGAATATCAGAGGCAATGCAGTATCCGTGTACAAATGTTTAGTTGGTGTGAACTACTTAATTAATGTTGAAGATCAAACACCTGTCAAGAGTCTGCTCTTGTTTATTTAATCTGCATAAGGCTGAAACAATAAAACGGAAAATGTGACAACTGTCAAGTCTTTGTGCATGGAGTCGAGCATTTTCTGGTCCCTTTATCTATCCAGGATTTTGAAGAAATACTCCACCTGCAAAGAAATGGAAGATTAGAAAATTAACAATAACACAAAACAAAAACTTCTAAAGCAGCCTAGTCTGTCTTGACCTGTTGAACAGATTTAGCGTAGCCTTTCTGGACTACCTCTGCTGTGCCGAGTCTTGGGAAAATGGCAGCTCGCTCAGTCACAGGCTAATGGTTAAACAAGGAGGCGTTTGTACCCGGTGCAGATCAGGAGTTTTTCCCGAACAATGAAGCTTGATGGGTCAGACCCACTCTCTCCCAAACAATGGTTTTGTTTCAAAGTGCCCTGCCATTCTTCTTCTGCTCCAGCCCAGTGTGATCTGAGGCTGCCTCGGCCCACAGCAGTCATGAGACCGCTCTAAGGGCACCGCGTCACAGGCCTGAGCCGGGGGCTGTAAGGTGGTTATAATAGGCTTCGGGGAGACAATGAGTGGAGTTATGGCCCACATCAAAGAACTACACAGAAAAATGTTGGGGTGGACTTCGTTGGACATGAAATACTGCTCAAGAGGGTTTATTCAAAGTTGGCATATACCAACCCACAGAAGGTGGATAGTAGAAGATTTTGTCTAATGGCCAAACACTAAATTTCCTGTAGAATTTTATTTCAAAGCAGCACTACCTGATTATGTAAAATTGTGCAAAAAAAAGTTTGAATGATGCACTCTCCTCCTTCTTCCCCCAGCCTCTTCCAAAACCCATCCCACTGTCTCACACATAAAGCACAGTTGGCTTTTAATACTTTGATGAAAATGCATTGCAGACGAGAGTACGGGGTTCACTATCCTGACATGAAGCAAAAAAAAAAATACAAATCTGAAATCACTACCCACCTCTAGAACTCCGTCTTCAGGCAGGTCTGTACAGTGCACCACATTTTTGATTTTATCTTTTCCATAAAGAGCACGTAATGTTGATGGACGGAGATGGCGGCAAATTTCCTGAGAGAAGGAATAGATTTGACAATCATATATATCAGCACAAAATATTCCATTAAAATTCAGTTTATTTTGTTTATAGATAAGGGGCTACAGCTACTTTGGGGGATACAGCCTGGAAAATGATTTAAATTGGTTTATTATGGGAAATTTAAATTCTCCTATGCATGCATGTTTATGGATGATGGGAAGTAATATGA
>JAVQKH010150216.1:0-11646 GCA_036025875.1 Mogurnda adspersa | reverse complement strand
TTCCAAAAATCTTCATTCAGAAAGAGGGATAAAAAATCTATTGGATCAGCACTGGTCAGATCATTCTATCCCGCATGGCCAACAGGCTCATCAAACTGCTTTATCCACTCCTGATACATTTCAAGATCTCTCAGGTGATCCCAGCCCTCTTCCCCATCAGTGTTTATGCTGGTGCTATTCAATCAATCACTTTTATTTTTGTATAGCCCTATATCACAACAAAGTTGCCTTAGAGGGCTTCACAGAAACAGATGTAAGCAAGGCATAACAATTAATAAATGAACAATCAATAGACACACAAACAAACACACATCCCCTGTCCTTAGACCATCGCGGTAAGGAAAAACTCAAAAGAGAAACCTCAGGGAGAACCAGTGATAGAGGGATCCACCCCCGGGATGGACAGGCTGTAGATGTGTCCAGGACTAACCCTAACCCTAACCCTTCTGCTGAGAGTTCATGTCTGTGTGTGTGTGGATGCAGCAGGCGGAGGGGCATCCAGATGACTAAGGTGAGGCAATAGCCCAGTGGGTTCTATTCTATTTTATTGCTACAGCCTCGCCTTCCACCTCTCCCACACCTGCCTCTTCTACTTCTGCTATGAAAAATGTCAAAAGGGTCAGGAATAAAACCCTCATTCCCACTGGGACGTTCTCTACTACCCTCACTCTCGCTCAGTTCAGAGGGGAGATTATTTCCCTCAGAGTCAGAAGTAAATTGAAATACTTCATCACATGCTTTTAGCCATTTCTATAAACTTCTCTCAGTGCTTCACCAACTAATGTAGTCTGTATGCAGCTGAAGACTGTTATATATAGGCACGGCTGGGGACTGTTATTAGGATGCACAGCTGAAGACCATCACTAGTCGTCGCAGATCTGCGACTTTGGCGCCTAAAGGGTTAATAATTTGGATGCCCAGGGCTTACAGAACATAAAGCTGCTGCGTCTCAGTCACAACTCTCTGAACTTTCTGGACACGGAGGCGTTCGCTGGACTCTCCACTCTCACTCGACTCAGTCTGGACCACAACGAGCTGCAGTTCTTCCCGTCGGAGACCATGAGCAGGTCAGAGACGTCTGTATCTGAGCTTTTTATTTGACTAAAGTGACTCTGAGATCTTAAAGAGCTTCATGAACACTCCCCAGGCTGTCCGGGGTCACCCGTCTGGAGCTGAGCTTCAACCCCATGACCTACCTCGGGGAGGAGTCCGTCTCCATGACCAAGCTGACGCACCTGTTTCTCGACCACATGTCTCTCCAGGACATGTCCCACAGCGCCGTGTCCAAATGTCCCAGCCTGGTCCACCTGGACCTCAGCCACAACCAGCTGAGGGTCCTCCAGCCCTTCTACCCCGGGACCCCCACCCTGGCCCGGGTCAACCTGGCCGGGAACCCTGTCAGCTGCAATTGCTACCTCCGCCCACTCAGGTACTTCTGACCTCATCGTACAGAGAAGAGGTGAGGGAGGAGAGTGAGGAGGTGATGGAGGAGAGTGAGATGGTAATGGAAGAGTGAGGAGGTGATGGTTCTGCTGAAGAGGTGATAGGAGTGAGGAGGCAATGGAGGTGATATTCTGCTGCTGAGGAGGTGATGGAGGAGCACTCTCCTGGTGATGGTGATGGAGGAGAGTGAGGAGGTGATGGAGGAGAGTGAGGAGGTGATGGAGGAGAGTGAGATGGTGATGGAGGAGAGTGAGATGGTGATGGAGGAGAGAGAGATGGTGAGGGAGGAGAGTGATGAGGTGAGGAAGGAGAGTGATGAGGTGAGGAAGGAGAGTGAGGTGGTGATGGAGGGGAGTGAGATGGTTCTGCTGCCGAGGTGGTGATGGAGGAGAGTAAGGAGGTGAGGGAGGAGAGTGAGGAGGTGATGGTTCTGCTGAAGAGGTGATAGGAGAGTGAGGAGGCAATGGAGGTGATATTCTGCTGCTGAGGTGGTGATGGAGGAGCACTCTCCTGGTGATGGTGATGGAGGAAAGTGAGCAGGTGAGGGAGGAGAGTGAGGAGTTGATGGAGGAGAGTGAGATGGTAATGGAGGAGAGTGAGATGTGATGGAGGAGAGTGAGATGGTGATGGAGGAGAGTGAGATGGTGATGGAGGAGAATGAGATAGTTCTGAGGCGATGGAGGAGAATGAGATGGTTCTGCTGCTGAGGAGTTGGAGGATAGTGAGATGGTTCTGCTGCCGAGGTGGTGATGGAGGAGAGTGAGGAGGTGATGGTTCTGCTGAAGAGGTGATAGGAGAGTGAGGAGGCAATGGGGGCGATGTTCTGCTGCTGAGGAGGTGATGGAGGAGAGTGAGGGAAGAGAGTGAGATAGTTCTGAGGAGGTGATGGAGAAGAGTTAGGAGGCGATGGAGATGACTGAGAAGAGTGAGGAGGCGATGGAGGAAAATGAGATGTTCTGCTGATGAGGTGGTGATGGAGGAAAGTGAGGTGGTGATAGAGGAGAGAGAGATGGTGATGGAGGAGAGTGTGGAGGTGATAAGGAGTGAGGTGGTGATGGAGGAGAGTGAGATGGTTCTGAGGAGGTGATGGAGAAGAGTGAGATGGGTGACTCTGATGTCCTGCAGGGAGTGGGCGATGGTCAGGAAGGTGAAGCTGTTGGGAACTTGTGGAGGTCCAGCCCACCTGAGCGGAGAGACTCTGGAGGGGGTGTACCCCTCGGAGCTGCGCTGTCAGAGCCAGGACGCCATGTTGAAGGCCGAGTTTGAAGAGGCAACCAGGAACACACCCCCTCCCACTGCAGAACCGGAGAACAAGATCAAGTGCCCCCCCAACTGTGTGTGCGAGGTGAGACGAGAGGAGGGAGGAGTTAAAGATGGAGTCCGGAAGGTTTGGCTGCACCCTTTGTGTCTTCAGTAAATCCTGTATTTATTTATTTCCAGGCAGAGACGCACCACTCGTCCTGCGAGAACCGTGGACACACCAAAATCCCCAAAGGCTTCGACCCCGGCACCAGGCTCCTGAACCTACGAGGAAACCACTTCCACCTCCTCCCCAGCAGCAGCTTTCCCGGAGCGGTCCAGGTGGTGTCCCTCCACCTGCAGCGCTGCAAGATGGTGGAGGTCGAGGACGGAGCCTTCAACGGAATGAAGGCCCTCATCTACCTCTACCTGTCCGAGAACAATCTGACATCTCTCAGTCCAGACGTGTTCAGAGGTAAGAGTGAGATGGTTCTACTGCTGAGGCGGTGATGGAGGAGAGTAAGATGGTTCTGCTGCTGAGGATGTGATGAAGGAGAGTGAGAGGGTACTGCTGCTGAGGTGGTGATGGAGGAGAGTGAGATGGTTCTGCTGAGGACGTGATGGAGGTAATAAGTTCATGTGTGTCTAATCCCAGGTCTGCCTCAGTTGACCTATCTTCATCTGGAGAAGAACCGTTTCACCGTTTTCCCCAAAGGTTCCTTCAGGCTGGTGCCGAGCCTTTTGGCGCTTCACTTAGAAAACAACTCTATCACTAAACTGGAGTTGGGCGTCCTGACGGGCGCCGAGAACCTCCGATCCCTGTACCTGACTGGAAACGCCATCGAGAAAATTGCCCCCAGAGCTTTAGAACGAGGCGGAGACCTGGATACGCTGCATCTCGGGGGGAATAGGCTGAAGGTGGTGCCCACAGAAGTGCTGAGTAAAGCTGGAAACCTCCGGGAACTCCGGCTCAGCGGGAATCCCATCCGCTGGATCGGACCAAGCGCTTTCCGACCGCTGGAGAGGTCTCTTAAGGAGCTGTACCTCAGCAACATGGGACTGGAGAGGGTGAGTAGTAACATGTCTACCTCTCTACAGCACCTGCCCTTAACTCTGCAGGCCACGCCTACTTCCTTATACTGGTTATAAGGAAGTGGGCGTGGCCTGTAGGACAGATTTGCTCTGATCATAGATGTCCACTGGTTCCGCTGTCATTCCTCCCCCTCCTTCCCTCCTTCCTTCCTACCTGCAGTAGATACCTCACATCTACCTCTCACAGGTCCAACCTCCATAAAGATTTTGCGTTAAAAGACAAAAATATCCAACCTTTTCTGTGAAAAAGGCAATAACCTACAGAACCTATAAGTGTTTCACTCCTCGTCTCAGACCTCATAAAGGATGGGCCACAGCTTAAAGAGACTAATCTCCAACAGTTTAAGTCCGAGTTAAATCAGCTTTAGTTTCAGACTAAACCAGGCACAAAATCAAAATGAAATTATCGAAAAGGAAAGGGTCCTTAAAATGTGCTAAATTCTATCAAATGTTTATATGATATTTTTGTAATATTAATGTTTTTATGATGTTTATATATTTGTACGTCACTGATTTGATTTGTTGTCGTTCAGATGTCTCCGGACTCTCTGACCGGCCTCGGCCCCAGTCTGAGGAGTCTGTTTCTGGAGGGAAACCGTCTGGAGGAGGTGCCTGACTTGAACCCCTTCACTTCTCTGGAGGTCATCAACCTGGAAGAGAACCCGCTGATGTGTGACTGCCCCCTGCTGCCTCTGCGCATGTAAGACACCCGCACAGACAGATGAATTACACTTGTGAACCTTCGTCATTGCACTATCGCATAGTAGCACTTACCCCAGCCTCGGGTTTTGGAAGAAAAAAGAAAAATATTTTAACTTGTATTCTGATAAAAATATATATACATTATGTTTCTTTAAGTGATATTCTAGAATATTTGAAGTAGTTCTTTAAATTCACCTGGTTCAACTTAAATACAGTACTTTTGTGATGTAATGTCACTGTGGCACTTCTCACAAATCTATCCCTAAAGTCAAATATCCCTAACTTAATGTATATTTCTCCATACCGCAGTAAGTTTTTAGTCATGGTTATATATTTCCAGGTGGATTGAAAAGGTTAACCTGAAAGTACGAGCGACTTGTGCCAATCCTCCGGAGCTCAGGGGTCAAAGGGTTAAAGACGTCCCCGTCTTCAGGGCCTGTCTGGGGGGAGAGAGCCTTCCCGCGGCCCCTACACTCGCCCCGAAACCCTCCAGAGTGCCGAAACCCTCCAAACCTAAACCCGTGGTCCTCAGCGGCAAGAGGAAGGTCAAGATGCTCAAAGCTAAAGCGAGCCGGAAGAAAACAACAGCAAAGAAAAACAAGAAACGCAGCCCGGCCTGAACAGTACACCCATATTCTGTAGTACTATATTTATACGAAATATCTGTGTTGAACTTTAGTGATAAACTCATTTAGAAGAAAAGTTTAACCTTTCTAACCAAAATTTATAGAAACAATGACAGTGTTGTCTTCCGTTTAGGATCATTTTATAGCACACAGAATAAAGACGATCCAAAACAGTTCACATGGAGTCTTCAGTTCTATAAAGTGGGGCCACACATTTGGGCCGGTCCTAAGCCTGGATAAATGAAGAGTACTGTTTAAGGAAGAGCATCAAGTGTAAAACCCTATTGCATAAAGCTTTGAGATGTAATATAAGCCTTTTGTTAAGATTTCAGTTTGAACCAGTAAGAGTTTTGAGTCCAATGCAGAGGCTCTCTCTTGTTAGACACAGACGGTCAATAAAGTAAAGTGACATCTTTTATCCTGTAGAACCTTTGTAAATACTGCTTTAGACACACTAACCTGGAGAAAGTTTGAAGCTACTAGCTGTGTTTTCATTTGTACAGATGCATGACAACCTTCGATTTGATACAGAATTTATCAACATTTACAAAAGAGTTTTGATGAGGTAGTGCCAGAGCTTTCTCAGAACAGATTTCTTAAATATTTGCCCGTGTGGACTTTTGTGTTGTTTCGTGACCGTCATCTTGGTTTATCCAGTTCTCCTCTTCATCGCTGAACTCCTCGTCGTCGCTCTGTTCGACGCTGTCATCGGTCTCGAAGCTGTCCTCCGTTGTTTCGTTCAGCGATCTGTTCTCTTCGAGACATCCCCCGACTGTTCCCGACACGGTGGCGGTGGTGACGCTCAAACCGGGATTATCCTCGAGTTTGACTTTACTCAGAGAGACCTGCGTCGGGTCGATGGGCGCCTCCATCTCCACTTCCTCCACCTTCACGTGCACCGCCCCGACTGCAAACAGGAGGACATGAGGAAGAACGCTTTTACTGAAGCATGGATTCAACAAGGGTCACAAATAGAATAAGGACTGAGACAGAAAAGCATTAATACAGGAGGATAAAACTAGGTCTAAACCAAGACTAAACCTAAGCCTGAGACCCCCGAGTACCACCAGAGGGCCCTCCCCACAGCCTGAGACCCCCAGGTACCACCAGACTCACTCTGCTGCTCCTGGTCTGGGTCAGGTTTGGGCTGGAGGAGGAGAGGGACTTTAAACAGAGTCTCTTCTCTGATCTCGGAGCCGTGAGCTGGATCCTCTTCTGCCTGAGTCTCAGAGAGCACACGTCTCCTTCCAGGGCGCTTTTCTGAACACACCACAATAAAAACAAACAACAACAAGGACACATTTATGTAAAATACAGATGAGACAGTCAGTACTTACTCTTTTTACCAAATGCATTGTACTTGTATTTCTTCATTCGAGCCTGGGTTTCTGTCTGATCCACTGGAAAGAGACAAATATAAATGACCCCCACATGACCCCATCATCACTTTATATATTATAGAGAGAGCTCCACACAGTTACCCAGTCCAGGGGGGGGCTGCAGCTGAAGCCCCACCAGCTCACACCAACCGACGGGGTAGATGTCTGTGGACTGACAGTCCACCCACTGATCGAACTCGTCCTCCCAGCCGTCAAAGTGGATGAGCAGGAGACGCCCAACGCACCGCTTCACTGTCGCCACACACACCAGGCTCGGCTGCATCAGGTCGGCCGCCTCCAGCTTTATGTTCGGCGAGAAGCCGTGGCCTGGGTACTCCTGGACAAACAGACACCGTGGAATATGAAAAGAATACAGATCAAACTAACTCTGAAATAAAATAAGTTTGAATTCCAGACCCACTTCTACTAATAAGATGAATGGGTCTAGCTGCCCACAAAGGGCCAAAAAAAAGTCTCCACCTGGATGTAACTGAGCAAATACAAGCCTCCTGTTGATGGTCAAGTCCGGGTTCAAAGAATGACGTCAGCTGACGACCTGGATATACTGATGACCAGGCTATTCCATCAATGGACTTGTTCTTCCCTGATGGCACTGGCATATTCCAAGATGACAACAGGCTCAAATTGTGGCTCAGGGAGCATGAGACGTCATTTTAAGAATCTTTGGGACGGAGGAGGAAGCTTTGTGCATTGGTCTGACTCTCTCGTCATCAACAAGATCTTTGTGAAAACATGGACGGATACAAATCTTTTGCAGACACTTATTGAAACAATGCCACGGCGAATAGGTAGAAATCAAATCTAAAGGCAGTCCAACGGAATATTAGAGTCTGACCCTTTTATTGGTGGTGACTTTTTGTGGCTTGGGGGTCAGTGTCCATCAGATGAGGATGTGTCATTTCGTAATAAATGAGTTTGTCTTTTATGGATTACCTTTCTAAAGGAATGTATTAAAAACACAAAGTACTAGTCTTACGTAGTTAAAGAGATGCGCTGGAGCCGCTTTAGCATTCTTCTCCTTCAGATAACTGGCCCAGCTGAAGGTCCTGGAGTCATAACCTACACCAAACACAGTCAATCCGTTTACATTTAAACTACATAAATAGAAAACCAGAATGTCTGTGGATTCACCTGGAGGCACTTTGAGAGAGATATTATTCTTCTCACAGAAGCCAATCGGGAGGATCCCGTGAGACGAGGCGTGGTAACAGAACCAATCAGAACCATTGTTTAAAATGGTACCGTCGATACCGACCATCAGGTACCCATCCAACAGCACCTGGAGGTCGAGTTAGAATTAGATCTGACTACTGACAAATAAAACTAGATGATATAATAATAATAATAATAATAATAAAACATAGGAACACAACAGAGTTCATACGAGACATTTAGGAGAGGAGGTCAGAGACGGTGAAGGATCAGGGTTAGAAGGACAAGAGGAAGACCAAGGGGGAGATTTATGGACGTAGTGAGTGAGGGAGAAGAGGATGCAGAGGGTTGCGGTGGTTACCTTAATAACAGTAGCTACACAAATGCTTCCCAGGTTGAGAGGGTCGATAGCTTCAAGTTTCATCCCTTCTTCAAAGAACGTCCCCTTCATGTACACGAACCTGAGCTGTGGGCGAAACAGTCCATTTAACTTAACTAATATGACTAATACTGGTATAAACCTAGAAATTTTAAATGGTTCCAATCAACAACAGTGAATGAATCTGTATATTTTATATTTGATGAAATGCAGGACTCACCTTCTTGAAGAGGTGGGCCGTGCTGTCGCAGTTACTCTTTGCGGTCAGACTCTCTAAACTGTTCGCTACAAAGAGAACGAAGTCAGTCTTGTGGTGACGCCGTATTCGCAATCCTGAAAAACAGTACCTGGTTGTTTCATGGGATGGCCCACGGTCTTGGACCAGCCCAGAGGGTGGAGGAGAGGGCTGGATGTGTGGCACCAGAACTCGGCCACGTGATCCTCTGTGTCTCGTTGGTCGGCGTAGACGAGGTGCAGACGGCCGCCGTACATGGCGTTGATCATGGCCACGCGCGTCCGGCTAATGTGCTTCGGATCCACTACCTCTACGCGCATGCCCAGTTTGAACGAGCACTTCATGGACTCTGACAGCTGCCCCGAAAATACTCAACATATTTACATACTCACAGAAATCAAGAACATGTTAGTGTTTTATCACTCTCAATTTACCTTGATATAAAAGTCCACAGGAATAGTGTTGGCGCCCACTAGCTTCTGCATCAGGTACTCCTTCCAGTCTGTGATGGGAGTTTTGACATCTGCACAGGAAACAAAACAAGAATGGCTTAAAGCTGTCGTCCGCAGGTTTCCTAAAATAGAAAATAGTTAAAGAATTGTACTGGACTATCGATCTCTCATGTAAAGTACTTTAGTCTCTCCCCCGGATCTCTACAGCAACATCAAACCAAAGCTTGAGGGTTACCACTTTGATCAATAGTAGTTGAGTTTTTGATTTGATGTTACTCTAGACCAGGGGAAGGGACTACAGCTTTAATGTTTGTAGGAAGTCTATTTGGATGAATTGTATAATTACGTCGGATTTTGTAAAAATTATGCACTCCTCTCCTTCTCCCCATAGCTTCTGACTCTCTTCCCAAACCCCTGCCATTGTCTCACACATAAAGCACACACTGTCTCGTACACATTCACAAACCAGGAAGTGTAGGAATAACGAGCAGCAGTCTAAAGTTTAATATTAAAAAATAAAAATATCTATGAATAAGGACATAAAACACCAGCCCCTTCACATTATTCCTGATTGGTCGATACAGAACTAGAACCTATCGGAACGCTCCTGTCCTGTGGAAGCATGTGATTGGTATAATCCAGCCCACAGAGGGTCTCAAACCAGAGATTTTTTCAGATGTGATGTGATGCTGAACTATTGACTGAGGAGTTGTTTTTGCTAAATGACAAGTAAAAACAATCCAGCTAGAGCAGCTTTAATGTCCTGTTTGGGTGAATGGTATGGTTTATATAATAAAACTGTTACAGCTCACCTTGGGGGGGCACCAGCAGCTTAGTGGTCATGGCGCACCACCCGATCGGATGCAACTCTCCTGAGACCAGGCTGCTCCAGAAGTCGTGGCTACTGTCGTGTTCAAAGCCTTCGTATCTCAACAGGGCTTTGTATCCTGACCAGAAACAAAAATAAAGAATGAAGACTGACAAAATATCAGAAGGAAAAATATAACTGCTACTGCTAGTCATCATTATTTTTCTAATTTGCTTTTTAGGGCAGAACAATACAATAAGTTGATAATACCTTAATAGGTATAATTTCAGGTTCATGATTTTAAGATAAAACTTTTAATTTAAAAAGGTGTTCTAACCTGCGATCTGAATGATAGTGGCGATCCAGTAGACTTTGGTGGGCAGGACCGCGTTCGTGTTCAGGACCTCCACTTTAGTCCCCACAGTAATATCATCCCACTGGTCCCACAGAGGAGCCTGGACATGGAACACAGATTAAATAATAACACATTTTTTATTATTTTTTCAAAGACACGTTTCAAAAGGTTTAATTATAAAACTGGACTCACGTGTTGAAAACAAGTGACAGTTGCACCGAGAGACGTTTCTTTATTCAGATACAAGCCCCAGTCAAAACCTGTAACGTTCACAAGAACAACCACGTAAATATAAATAACTTAAATGTTCTAGTGAAGCACTCACCTGTGGGTGGAGGGTTTTTTTTCAGTTTGTTGAGGCTGAGGACTTTCTTTGAGGAAGGTCTTCCCTAAAAATATGAAAAAACAGTTTAAGCATTTTTAGATCTGACTGAGAAAGGTGCTAACAACAGTCAGCTCTTCACAAATGGGTACAGAGAGTCCCATCTGCTCAAAAACATAACCAGACTGCAACAATAATCCTCAAAAACATAACCAGACCGCAACAATAATCCTCAAAAACATAACCAGACCGCAACAATAATCCTCAAAAACATAACCAGACCACAACAATAATCCTCAAAAACATAACCAGACCACAACAATAATCCTCAAAAACATAACCAGACCACAACAACAACTATTACTAACTGGGGGTGACCAGGGGGACCGTCCCAGTTTTAGTGCCTGGTCCCATCATGTCCCAACAAATTAATGTAAAAGTTTGTCCCAGTTGTCAGTTTGTCTTTTGATGCTGTTTATTTATTTATCATGTCATTGCTTGTGTCATAAAGCTTTAGATGAATCTACTCAGCATTACATGAAAGATATTCTGAAGCTTTTTTGGAACGGTCTAGAAACCCTAAAGTAAATAACCTGGTCCTGTGTTTGACTTTAACCCCTCGGGTCTTCAGCGCCCCCTCCCCGCCCGCCCGGCCGCCCCGGAGCCTCACCCTCCGCCGGACCGTGCTCTCCGTGCCCGGGGGAGCTGCGGGTCTGAAGCGGGAGGGGATGGCGGTGAGTTTGAGCAGCGCGGCCCGGGGGTGGCTCTGGGAGCGGGAGTCCTGCATGTAGTCGTCCGCCTCGAAGTGCTCCTCACAGACGAACGTGTTCCGAAGGATGTGCAGCGGCGTGTTTACGTCCATGTCCAGGACGAACAGCCACTGGGTCAGGACGTGAGGGACACTGAGGGGGAGGCGGTGCAGCACCAGGTTCTCCCGCTTCAGGCTCCGGCAGGTGGACACGCAGCACTTCACCACCATCTTCACGCGTTCAGGACAAAAAAGGTTCAACACATTCACAAGGCTTCAGAAGAGCTTCGAGGAGCGCACTCTTCTTTTACCCGCCTCTGCGCGGACTGAAGGGGATAAAGGGGAGAGACTGCCACCTGTTGTTCCTTTATAAAACTACCTCTCTTCATGTGCAGACTGTTGCGCTTTATGACAAAACGTATATTGAGCAGCAAAATAAAAGGAACATAAACAGATCATTTTACATCTGTGTGTAGTAAAAAAAAGAGTGAATCTTTCCAAAACCTCCCGTGTTCTGAGTTTGTTGTCGTTCATCAGAGCGTAGAACAGATCCTTAGTCCCAAGAAGCATTCAGCGGCTCAACAGACTCAGATAATTATACTCAGCTCTGAGCACTTTACACCAGACAGACATCAGCTGGTGGCTGTAGTTTAGTTTTTCCTGTATTTCTTAGATTTTTTTTATGATATATTT
>JAVQKH010149933.1:0-11363 GCA_036025875.1 Mogurnda adspersa | reverse complement strand
TTTTTACTTTTTTTTTATTTTAAGAAACCTCCACTTTACACCATCAAAACAGCCAGTTGTACGATCTGTTGTATGGGGTCTGAGTTGAAATAACTTTATATTCAGGCAATCCATTTCCTACATTTCTTTTCTTAAGTGAGGTGATTCGTCAGATTTTACAGTGTACGTGGCGGTATGAGAATGGGACAGACCAGGAGAATGAGATGGGATTACAGGGATAATGCCAGCAGATGGAGCGAGGTCGAGGCACAACTCTCCACTCCACAAGGATTAAAAGACTTCAAACCAGAGCCAGGCGCACCAAAGCGAACGGATGCTTGCTTCCACATGCACGAGATAGTGAACTGATCCCACGGCATCACCCTGCTGTAGCTGCGAAAGCCCGGATATGAAAAGTTGTCATCTTGCAGCGTGGTGTTGTGTGGTAAAGACTTAGGTCAAGTTAATGAGTGTTACAGCCCACTGCCCCGCATCTTTTCATCAGCCGGAGAGACAGAGGGGTTAGGACTCTGGTGTCGTTGAAAAGCTGTCACTGAAGGATTTACGCTGATCTTTTTCTATACACTTTGTGATAACATGGGGTTTTGTCAAGGGGCACAGCAGGGACAAGGAAAATGAAAACGCCCTATTGCACATTTGATCCCAACAATATGCTGTGTTTTCTTAATCCTCAAACACACTAATCTATTTGGCACTTGGGCACTGACTGAAGACAATCTTTAACATCTACAGTATTATATGTTAAAGGAAGGCAACAACTGCAACATTATTCTCTACACTTTGCTCTACAACACTTCACTTTCATACTAGTGGTGGAAAGCAAAATTTGTAGCAACAGCTGCCCTGATGCAAACTGAGACTGGGAAACATGGTAGCCATACCTACAGGAAGAATAGGGCAGACCCGGCACCACTCATCAGTGGTGATGAGGTGGAGCAGGTCCTCACCTTTAAGTCTTTGGGAACAACCATCTCCCAAGATCTCTGCGGGACTGAAAACACTAAAGCAATTGTGAAGAAGTCTCAGCAAGTTTACACTTTTTCAGGCTACTGCACAAAAACAACAGTAAAATCTGATTGTAACATTATAATATATATATATATATATATATATATATATATATAAATAATGGTCACTACAAATATAATAAACTATTTGTCACTCACACAACCCGTGCTTTTGTATCATTTACAAACTAAGCCATTTAAACCCTAGAGTTTGAGACCATGGAACCTGATCATAGAGGGTACGACTTGAATATTACTCAGCACATGACTGTCAAGTTTGAAGATGTAGACGCTATAGATCACCTTGAGTATACCTTGGTACACACGTTTGACATAGAGAAATGCATACCCAAGTCTATATCCATTCCTAAACCGGGTTCCGATGGGCTATTTCTAATACCCCTCGAAACGTCAGTTATCGGTTGCAAGTGTTATATTGTGCTCCGGGCCGTGTACAAGCAAGGTGGTGATGGCTACGGTCTCGTAACGGCGAAACACTTTTCCAATGCATACACAGACCCCAAAGGCCACAGGGTGAAAAAGCTCAGCGTTCTAGCCAGGGCGCCTTTAGCTTGGGTCAAGGTGGTGGTCAACAGGGTTTCCGATTCCGTTTGTATTCAGACCCGCACTTACACGGGAGACATGGTCGACGGGTTCCAACCCGAGATCGTAGTGTCTAAGATATACAACGACTTAAACCGTCAGATTGAGAACACCTTTGTGTTTTCGTCATACGTGGCACGGGACTCTTCAGTGAGAAGATGGGAGTCTTCTGTCTCAGAATTGGTAATGCACGACACGCTTTTCAAACTCGGGGCACCGCTCGCCTTCAAGGCCTTACATGAGCAGAGTAGGTTGACTCTGGAACGCTTGCAGCCGAGGGGCGAGCGTGAATTTCTGACAGTGGCACCAGAGGCTCGATTAGCGCTATGGGGTACATGCGTATTATGGCAGCTAGGCGCGGATCTCCAGACTCTCTCATGTGAAACTGTTAACCAAGAACCTGCCCCGTCGCCTACTACCTGTTCGGTTCAGTGGCTACTGGTCAAGCTCACGCGTACGGGATTGGAGGTGACCAGATACTCACAGGGGACCCGTGTCGAACATGTCATAGACGCTCCTTACTGGGCAGTTATTCTCACGGCCCTGTGTTGCGGGGCACTGGAGCACTGGTCCCACGAGCTCCACAAACTCTCAGAGGCGCTTAGGATCGATCTAGGTGCGCTATCGAGCGAATGCGAAAGGAACGCTTTGTGTCAACGCTGTGGCTACGCTTATCGAATATCGCCCCTACTTTGCGAACCCGAGTCCAAGCGGGTTTCAGCTGTGTTGCAGATAGACAAGTTGCTCCTGGGCAGTATCTGCACCACACTATGTGCCACGGTCTCACAATATGTCAGCGGACGCGAAGCTCACATGCAATCTAGATATTGTCTCAATCACCGAAGAATCTACAGAGCGAGCTGCGAGGAAAAATGGGAACTTGAAAAGTGGAAGGGAGAACAAGGGAGGGACCGTAGGGAAGAAGAGCGAGGAACAAGCTCAACACGAGTTGACCAAAAGCGAAGACGAGAGGGTGAGGACGAGAAGCAGCAGGAGGAGTACATGCCAGGATTCACTTTACAATCATTCATTACGTCTCGAGAAAGAGCAAGAACGAACAAGATCGCATCTTGGTGGAACTGTGAGTCAAGGTGTTACTGGGGGCAAAATGGGGGTGAAGGAGAGACACAAGAAGAGTCACGGGGTTACCAGTGGCGGGGAACGTCACCGAGGTTCCTGGTTCGAAAAAGGGACCGACGATGTAATGACAGAGAGAGAGCAGAGCGAGCGAAACGAGCGCACAGGAGCAATAGGAGAGGAGAGGACGAAGACGACCCAGGCTGGTGGTTGTGGCAGAAACAGTGCCGACAAAAGCAACGCGAGAGAACACTCGGGTGTTACAAAGGGGGGGGACAAGTGGTCTGTAAAGACGACAGATTCTTCCAACTCTGCCTCTCGAGAAAACCGCACGATGCACACCAACCCGATACACCGTCAACTTCCGTCAGACTTTGGAACCGATTCTCGTGCCGCGTTGTTGGATATCATATCAAAACTCTTCCCTTTGGACACCGAAGCGGACCCCTCGACATTTAGTGCGCCATCTTTGAACCCCTCTAATTGCCTGGATGAGACCTTGGCAGCACTCGAAGCGCTGGAGACGAATTTCACACACCTAGCTAACTGGTCTCAACAGTTTGAGAGTACAAAGGCTTGCGAGGTAATAGGCTTCCATCTGGCTATGGAGTTGTGCGGAAGTTACGATATTGTGATGCGCAAACTGGGAAACGGTCTGCGAGAGACATTCGGAAAATGTACTTTAATACGAAGCGCAGAGCAGATCCAACACGCAGAGAAAGCGCTGAGATGCCTCGAGGGTATCTTAACAGAAGACACGGCCACTTGTGTAGATTTGAAGCCCGCCTTAGGTAATCTTTTGAACCTCGTGTTCACAGAGCACGATCAAGATTTTCAGTATGTCTCAAGCGCTATCAAGAAATGGCCCTTTGACCGAGCTAAGATATTTTCCGTGTTGGACATCGAGCGAAGACTGGAAGGTCAGTGGGGCGTTGTGCAAGAGATGGTGCGCGCACTCTCGCTGCTGGTCAAGAAGTGCAGTGAGAGGCTTACACGTAGTGACAATGAGTTGGCGTCAATCAGGCAAGAGGTGACCCTTCTGAATCGTAAGTGCGCCGAAGCCAACAGAACTGTAGCAGATCTCAAAGGCGAACGGTCGCTCCTCTCAAAGGAATGGGACAGAGCTCAGTTACTGTACAGCGAAGAGAATGACAAGTATCAGTGTAAAGAACGGGAGTCGACTTATGCTAAGCGAGACGTAACAGGTTTGACAAACAAGTGCGTGGAAGCGCAGAAAACCATAGAAAAGCTTAGACGTGAGCTTTTGTGTACCACCCAAGAAAAAAACAATATCGAAGCGCTGTATAACGCAGAGACCGAGACGCATCGTGAGAGCAAGGAACGCGCACTCGCGCTAAACGAGACTTTGTTGGAAGCTGATTGTGCACACAATGAAACAAAGAGGGTTATGAAAAATCTGGAAATGCTACACAAAAGTCAGACGTTTGAGTTGATGGGTAAACTCGAATCTGCACAACGAGTGTTGGACACGCAACGCATGACAATTGAGAGTATGAACAAGAGACACGCTGAGAGAGAACTTAATCTCACAGACCAAATTGAGGCTCTAAAATCCTCGAATCAGTCGGTGGTAGCCGAATTGACAGAGCTCAGGAGTAGTATGCTACAGAGTGCGCGTGGGTACGCGCAGGTGAAAGATGAGAGCGAACGTGAAATTTACACATTGAGAAATGATTTACTTGAGCAACAACAGCTCAACCAAGACCTTGAGATAAACATCAAGGCTTATAAACAAAGACAACAGGAACTTAATGAGACGGTAGTAGCGCTGCAAGAAGAACATTACAGGGTTCAAGTCGCTGCTATGGAGGAATTGGTTAAGTTCAAGTCCATATGTCGGTCATTAGGGGAATTATTAGGCTTCGAAATGTACAGTGAGGGTGCAACTATATTGAAGGCCATCGACGATCAGAAAACAGCTTCTGTTGACAGGATCGAGAAGACACTGAGGAAAAAGTGTATTCGGGTAATCGCGAACGAGGGTGATGACCATTACAGTCACGGACACGAGGATGACATGGACAGTGTCCAGTGCGTGGGTCATATCTTTAAAAACTACGAGAACCTGATACATGCGATAATAGACAATCTGCCCACAGAGACCTTACACATGGAGACTGAGTCTTCCCTATTTCGGAGTAAAAATTTAAAACGACCGTTTGAACTAAGACAACAAAATGGCCGCACGATACGTAAAAGGCTAGTATTCGAGGACCCTACGAGCGCTGTAAAATCTGAGAAACGTGAACCGGCGCTCCAAGTAGCCGGAGACTTTCTTGAGCCGCCTAATGTCGCAAACGTGGACAAACGTGAATTGGTAACACTACCAACAGATCCATCGCGTCAGGTCGGGTTACACCACAGTAAATACAGTCAGGCTAAGAGAGTCGAGCTTAACCAGATTGACACTGAGGGAGATATTGGAGACACGCAGATCAACATTGCAGAAAAAGTGAACTCGTGTGGTGATATTGTAACGTCTCATGTGACTCAGAATCTCAGTGATCGCAATGAGGCGAATACGTTCGAGCTTGAAGACATCGCCACTGACCAAGTTGTCAAGACTCCAATCCCAGCCTACATGGCACAGAGCCTGGCCGCGTATGGGGACGTCAAGGTTGTGAATTTAGGAACCCCCAACCCCATCCATAAACTCATGTGTGTGTTACAACTCACAGAAGACGAGTGTGAGAACTACCCAGATATAGCAACGGGTACTTGCCATTGCATACAAATGCGACGACTGTCTGAAAACCTAAAATGTACTCTTTTGATTACTTGGACTCGAGGCGGGTGCCATGAGGTATATGGAGACCGATACAAGAATTTGCGTATGTATAGTATGGTGGTGATCAAACGTGACGGTGTGAGATTTTACTACTTGTTGTGCGTTAACGTTGACTGCTCATACATGTACAACCTTGCAAAGTTGCCACACAAACCTTTAGCCTGGCAATCAGAACTGGGGTTTGTACATAAAACTCACGGTACATGTAGAGGCCCTGACTTTTGTCAAACCGGTGATCACTTATCAGACTGTGTGTATGTAGACACTATTGAAACCACTCAGATCATTTTAGATGATAGGTTCTAACTTGCCTTATACGATTATCTGTCGATATAGCAAAGGAGATAGATAGGATAGTGTATGTTGTAAATGAAAAATGTGACCATCTCAACACTCTGCCATGAAAAGGCTTTGTTGTAATATCATTAAAAACACTCAACCATTCTGTGGTGTTTCGATTCTGTTTTGTGTGTACACTTTTTATTTTCTCACCAAGCAAATATTCAAGTCGGACTAACATGACTACATAAACCAACAGAGACACGCATTTTATACGTATAATGATGCAAGATAACTAGACCAAGGATGGAGTCGTTATTCTCAGTGGTCTCAGAGTCTCACTTATGCACGCTCGTGTCACACCTTTACAATAACTTCATGCGCTGTTGAGAGACACGAAATGGTAATAAAATTACACTAAAAACAAAAATGTCACGTTTTAAAGTTATCAGAAAAAACGTAGTACTCTGTAACTCCAACAAGTTGAGCGTGGGTCCCAGTGTCACACTTCGCCTCCATGCATTTCAGGTGCTGTTGAGAGACATCAAATGGCGATGAAATAACAAGCGCCGAAAACGTTGTTATATCTTCTAACAACAGTTACCAAAAAAAAAAGTGAGTAGTTACCTGTCTCTTCAACTTGTGTGTGTTTACCATCTGTTTCGTTAACTATGACATGGAGTGTAGCGTGTTCGCTTTCTTGGTCATGGCTTCGCTGTACATTTTCCTCATAAGCGGGTCGATTAGAACTACACGATGTGGGGCTGTACACAGGATCATAGTAAGGCACACATGCACGTAGACACGGTTTATAAATGTAAGACATTGACCGTCTGGTACATATCTTGTAAGTGATCAGGATCAAGCCTAACACAATTAACAGCGGAGCTACTATCAACGCGAACATTATTGAATTGTTGTCAGTGAGCCGACACAAATTACTATAATAGTCACTGAACTAAAACCAATACAAAGAGCTGAGAGCCAACTCAAGATGAGAAACCCTAAAGTTACAATGTAAAGTTACTATTAAGTTTATGTCCAAGAACATAAATAAAATTATATCTCCTTTTTTCGTTACTTACTTACTTCTTTTTTAATTATTCGGTTCTTCGTATCATATATTAGGATAATAAAAAAATGATGCAGTGTAAACATATGGTTACTTATGGTTTATTGTGGCATATTTGTTAAAAAAAAAACAAACAAAAAAAAACTGATACACAGGGAAAAAAAGAGTTTACAAGAATTCACAATGAAATAATATTTGTTATCACATTATCATCGTTCAAACAACAATCAAATCAACGGCAAACTAATAATATAAGTTTTCGCGACGGTCCATTTGTAAGTTTAGTTTTTCAATCAGTTCAGGTCTCTGAATTTGACTCAAGACCAGACACATTATAAATACGCTGCGCCCTTTGTAGTGGTACGCAATTTCGCGTGCCAATATGTATCTGGAATGTGTCCGGAGTATTTCGGAATGAATCCCAACGTAGCCCCTGATGATCTCCCAGGATAGTAATATTTTCACACGGTGGAACTCAGTGGAGTTGAGGCACTTTAGCGTAGAAGTCAACAGATGGATGATGTTCGGGCTCCGATACCTTTCATAACACGTAAACCGTTTGAATCTGTGATTATAGACATGGCGGAGTTTAAAGTCAGGGTAGTGATGTTGAAGTACTGCGATCAAGACTTTCCATGCCATCTCATTTGTGAACGTGAGCCACATTAAATCAAGCAGCTTCTCAGGGTATCGCGGAGTCCATTCGTACAGCTCATTGATTCCAATTTTCAATTCATCCTCTACCGGGAGGGAAGTGTAATCTCGTAAAGCTGAAACGATCTTGGCCATTCTATTTTTATTTCGTATTAGATAGTAAGCCATCTTGAAACGCCTGGTAAGTTCCATTTTGATGTAAAAATGTTGAGTTTCTTCCAAGTTCCAGTTAGATCAGTAGCGTAGTTGTTTATCCAGAATACACAAACGTTCGATACGTGAATAGAATAATTGTCCACAGGTTAGATCTCACACAATAGCTTTTTACCACACAACATCTATGACGAGTAGCATGTCTCTGTGAAGGACTGCTGTGTCTCTTAACAACTAAAAGGTGGACTGTGTGTGTGTTTTATGTGTGGTGTTTCCGAGTAGGAGGAGCAGCTTGTGAGTCTACATGGACCAATTGTAAGGAAGAAGGTAAAGCGGTGAAAAAAAAACTGTGTGATGCGTACAGAGCCGTAGGCACGGTTTGTAAATGTAAGATGTTGACGGTCTCGTACAAATCTTACAAGTGATCAGCACCAAGCCGCACATGATCGTCAATGAAGCCGTATCAAGGTGATCATTATCTAGTTGTTGTTATCGCCGATCCGACAATAATGACTTGTAGTCATTGCGGTCGACCATCGCGAAGAGTCAAGAGTACCATAACATGATTGAGATGAGTTACTGCGCAACTTACACATATCCAAGTACATAAGCAGAACACATAAACCGGAGATGGGGTTTAGCTCTCAGTCTCAGTCACATCTGATGTAAGTTGTGTAATCAGATCAGGTCTCTCAATTTGTATCAGAACCACACAGACTATAAACACACTGCGCTCCTCGTAGTTTAACTCAATGAAATTTGTTAGGTCGTCAAAGTGGTAGAGGCTATACTTGAAGCTGGCGATCCCACGGTGGCCCCTGATGATCTCCCAGGATAGCAACTGTTTCACTCGGTTCAACTCAGAAGCGGTCAGACGACTTAGCGTCGCAGACAGCGAATGCGAGACGTTGGGGCTCCAACATGTTTCACGGAGCACAAACTGCTTTGTGTTGAGCTTATTGAGATGGTAGATTTTAAAGTCAGGGTAGTGATGTTGGAGTATGGCAATCAAAACTTTCCACGCTGTTTCTCCGCTCAAATTCATCCACAGCATTGTAAGCAGATCCTCAGGGTGTTCTATACTCGATGTATACATCTCATCAATACACCACCGAAGATTCTGATCTACTGGAAGTGTTTGGCTGTCTTGTAAAGCAGAAACGACCTTCGCAAATCTATCTTTATTTCTCATGAAATAGTTTGCCATTTTAAAACGTCTGGTATAAAACATTTTGAAATCGTTGACTTTCTTAGGTGTACCAGTTCACAAACGCCTCCAGTCCGTAGTGTGGTTATTTATGCAGGGCACCCGAACGTTTGAAAAATGTGCAAAACCTGTACAAATGTCTGCCAAAAGAGCCGACGTATACGTTACTGGTTGATCTCACTCTGCAAATGACTCTTGGTACGCTATCGTGTTTAGTTGCCGAACTTAAAGAAGGAGCGTGTAGGCGTGGCCGAGTTAGGAGACGCTTGGCTCCTTTGTAAAGACCAACTGTCAACAGTCTTCGTCGCTCTCAACATTAGTCTTGTAACAATGTTTCACAAATCTGTTCTTTGGTCTCCGTTTAATAAAAGGTTTTTTGGAGGTGTTGTTTTCTGACAATGCGCTTACTGTACACTCTGTCAAATCTGGGTATATCTGATTTTGGTGTTGCGACGAGACCAACTTACCCTGCTGTTTTGGTGGCTTCTGTTGGTGATAGTAATTATACATATGTGGATATAGATGTGGATTTTGCTGAATAAATTCTCGCTCTAAAGACAGTTCCATTTTTCCAGGTCCCCATAGCTGCTGCTGTTGCTCATGGTTACATGTGTTAATTATTGTCGGATGTGCCCGATCAAACGAGTCCTGTGGAGATTGCTTATCATCATGTTGAGCAAATCCCTTTAGCTCAACCCCTGATGTCTGGAGGGAGGCGGCTAATGACTTACACTGTGGCATAGGAGGAGCAGAAGCGTAGTATGTGCACACTTTCTCATCAAGCCAGTTACTGGGGACATCCTGTAAGGGATCCTCACTTTTCCGGAATTGTCGTGTCAAATCTCTCCGTTTGAAAAGCGCTGAGCTCATGCAGTAACGATACAACAGATATATGTAGTATCTGGAGATCTTGCGTCCATCGATGGATATTTTATCAGGGATCGGCGTTTCACTGCCCACTTGGCTGACGGATTCCATACGGTGAAGAGACTCTAGGTCCCATCTGGGTACTTGTAAATTATCTGCACGCTGCCACATGTTTCTCAGGAGCTGTAAATGGTTCTGGAACACGCTTTCGTCTCTGAACTCTAACTCATTCAGCAACCCTGTGGCTGGTGCCCCAGCCACGATCAAACACTCGAACAGGGATATTGAAGCATCTCCTGACAACACAATCTGTCTACGAGATAAACCCTTCATGTCCTATTTACTGCTCAAATAAACATATATATGTGTATATGTATATATATATATATATATATATATATATGTATATATAAATTAGTATGAAAAAATATGAGATTAATGGTTGTACGTCTCTCTGTGGCACCTGTTCAGGTTGTACCCCACTTAAGGCTCATAGTAGCTGGAATAGACTCAAGTAAGCCAAGACTAAGCAAAAGAAGATTAATGAATTTCTTTGGAAGGAAATTTGTGGCTTCACTTTTATTCTCGGAGACGAGGCGAGCGGTTCTGCTGACGTTGAAGGCTTTCAACAATTCCACTAGAACGGACTGGTCTGTCTGTCAGCACTTTCTTCATCCTGACTGAGTGTGGCATGTGTTTGTACTCAGTCATTTTCTCCAACAGCTGGTCATTGTAGGTTTTTCTGCAAATGTTCCACAGAAAGAAAAAGTCATGTGGGAGGAAAAATGTGCTGTGACAGATTGAAAAGCTTCTGTCTTCTAGCATCTTACCAGTGCTCCTCTTTTCCTCAAACAAACCAATGCAATTTAGAAAATGGAGTACAAGTTAAGTCCCAGACAGGTTCTGGTGCATTTAATCTGCAAACACCAAAATAATGTGAACAAGGATCACTAGAATGTGCAGCCAATTTGGAAAGAGTTTGTTTGATTTCACTGCCTAAACCCTAGTCCCTTTGATGCTCTTAGTTCATAAAGTTCATAAAGAGTTACTTCTGTCTCCTCCCATAGTGCCCTGTCTGTACCTCCATCCATCACAAAGGCTAATGGTTTGTTGACTCAAATCACAGGTTTGTCTTCTCCTAAATGTACGCTTTCAGACAAATCTCTCAAAGCAGACCAGAGCACACTGTTATTCTCTTGTTTCAGGTGACCTGTTATTTCTTAGGGGAAGAGAATTGAGATTTATTCCCTCTCTGACATGTTTTCTGTGTCTTACAAAGAACAAAACATGAAAAAGACATTGAACAAGGAGCAACAAGGGCCCCGCTTGACACAGTTGGGGTTGAAACTGGGGAAAGATGAAAGAATATTTTTATTGAGGATTCCTCGAAGTCATCAGAAGATTTTACAATATTTTTAGGAGTCTACATATCTAAACTTGCCGCTATAGGCACTATTCCAGAGCTAATGCGCCGTTCCATTCGGAGTGATTAAAAATTTCCAAATTAACGTGTTGCAGTTGTCAATTTGAAGATGAAAAAAAAATCTATAACGTAAACAGATTAATGCAGCAGTTAGCAGGATTAGAACAACGGACAATTTTTGTATATTTTGACACTGCAAATACCCCACAGAT